>JAKELH010000765.1:0-31310 GCA_021525015.1 Lactarius pseudohatsudake | reverse complement strand
TTGATGTGGTACCAGAACCTGCGTGTCGTCTATTATCCCTTGCACTGCTATAGCCTTTGCTTTCTCTTCGCTTTTAGTACCGGCACTTGCAATCATGGTGTCACCATGTTTAAGCCAGACGGCTCTCAGAGTTTTTTCAACAGTTAGGAGTCGCTGAAGTGAAAGGTAATGGGCAGTCCCCGAGTGAGCACAGGGAGGATCAGGGCTAAGATTTTGGTGCGTGTATAACTGTTCCTGGCGGAATAGCCCCAATGCGCGACTGTGATTATTCACCACTTGATCACTTTTAGGCTTTAGGGACACAATCTTGGAACGGAAGCTTGAGGGATAGGTAGTCACCGACATAAGATTGATCTGGTGTGCCCAGCAAAGGGTGATGATAAGCCATGGCATTAGCACACAAGAAGCAAGCGCCGCATTTTGCGTGCATCACCCATCATCAGAACACACACCGCAACGATGGTGATCCGTACGTTTCTTCACTCCATTTGATGTCCTCAACAACGAGCTGGAGCAGGGGCTTCTCCGGTCTTTGGTTGTGTAGAGACATCATGGGTTCGCATTAGATATGGCTGCGCACATAGTTCCGAGTCAGTCAGTGGTAGTATCATAATATATAATTATGTGCTTACCTCAAAGTCTACGCTAACCATTGTTGCGACGATTGCCTGCAGCTTTGTTCTTCCATCCATCCGTCTGAAAGGTAGCCTTCCGTCCCTTTAGCTTAGCTTTAGCCTATCCTCAACCTTGCTGCCTCTCGATCAAGGATAGGCCCTGAGAGTGTACGGCGATCAGGTACAATTGCACCTGGGATCCACTTCTCGACAAAGAGTTGCACCTGCGGATTGTGGGCGTGTTCCATGAAGAGCGAGTTTGCAATAAGAAATTTACAGAAGTCGTCGCCAAACTCCTGCTGGATCAGGGTTCCACACTCTTCCGGCCAGACTTTGTGAGCCATCAGGGTCTGGGCTTGTGTGAGTGAAGCTTGATACTCTGGGACGCTTTGGCAGTCGTTCAAAATTGAGCAGCGGGGCAGCAAGAGAAGTGGGCTGGGGATTGGTGACTCAAATGGCGATGTTGACACACTCGCACCAGGGATTGGATAAGCATTATTCCCCAATGCCGTCACGATCGCAGGGAGAGGCATACTTGCCGAACGTCCAATTGTACCAGGAGGATTTCCGCAGCGTTCTTTTTCCATTGATTTCTTCTATGGCACGACCTTGAACTTCTGGTGGAACTGAACACATCTCGATAAGTGTGGTACCATGGATGGGCCTGGTTTGCCTGAGATCGGAGGACAGTCTCTAAGTGCTATATAACGGCCCTGTCAGTCCCGGAGAAATTGAAAACAGTCACCAAGCTACCTTGTGCTTCCCAATCTGTGTCTGTGCGGCCACTGCCAGTGCCACTAACTGCTGCATTGATAATGTCAGCTTGCCGAAGCTGTTCCTTACGGTGGTTAACACAAGCAATACACCATGCGTCTTGAAAAAGTGGTTGTTTCGAAAGAACTGGTTGTCCGTAGAAAAATTCTCCCAAGACCAGTGCTTGGGCAGGTGCCTACTAGTAGTAGTAGCCATAGTAGAACAAGGACAGAACGAAGGAGAGACCAAGCATTCATTGACTATATACCCATGGACACGAGTTACATGATGTTTTTAATGCAGCGTAAGCCGCTGCCCGAGTTCTGCCGGGTACCGGATTTCCAAATTTCCAAAAACGGTCTGACCCTCATTATGACCATTGACTGGTCAATGACTCAACGCGACCACCGTGACCGTGACCACCGTGACCCGGAGTTTGCTTGACTTGTACAACACTGTGATCCATTGAGATTACTCTGTGGGCGCGCATACCCCTTGCCAACTTGGTTTTGTACGGATCCTCCCTTTCTGATACGATCTTATATCTATCGAACTACTACGAATATACTGTGTTATCTTGAGAAGAAAAGCTGCTCAGAAAGTATCGATATCATGAATCCTTCAATTTTGCAATTTCAGGCATGAGGCATGAGGCCTTGAGGCCTGAGGTTTTCAAGTTTTTTGTTTTGTTTTTAAAAAGCCAACATGGCCTATGGGTCCATTGTATTCGTACAAGTCGAATTTCGGAGCAACGCAAGGAACACGTCATCAACGACGAAGCTGCATGGTGTCCTCGTGTCTCAACTCTTAGGCGCGTGTATGTCCCGTGTCATGGCTTCACCTTATCATCTCTTTGTCCCATCCCATCCTAAACACTGACTGAGCTCTGTATGCTCCATGGGATGCTGCTGGTCCAGTCCCAATTTCCCTTCCGACTCTTCGTCCCCTCGGACAGGCGGCATTCCCACCAACCTCAACCGTACAAGCATCTGGACCTCGACAGGGTGTGACTCCCGTACTTCAGGGACGCGATGCGACGCCTGAGCCTGCCAAGCCAGTCCAATCTGGTGAACCCATCCCTACACCTACGCCATCTCAATCCGATGAAAACACATCCCAGAAATTCAGATCTGGCAGACAAAATCTCCCGTCCCTCCGCAACGATCAATCTGCGTACCATCATTTGATATCGCAAGGATGGGGCCTCTCATCGTCGAAGAACAGTCACATAAATCCGGTGGATCAAGACTTCCGTCGTACCGTCACAAGATGAATCGGTCATATGCTGAGACGCCATATGGGCCCCCGCTAGTCCCGACAGGGGCGCCTTCATCCAGGGAAGGGCACGTTCGTGGCTACAAACACAAAATGGAGTCGAGTTGACACCAGATCCCCGATTTGCCACGAGGGCTACCCTAAAACAAGCCGTTGCGAGAGGTAACAATACCAGGTTCCCTTCAACAGTGCGGGAGGTGCTTCCTGACGGCTTCAGGTATGCCCTCCGATCCTGAAGTGTTCAAGAATAACCGTCACAATTGTCCGTAGGTTCCGAATCCTTGTCCTGGGGAAGGTGCGCGCTGACGCATGGCACTTCTCGGGTTTAAATTGACAACTACTATCGCAATAGAGTCAGTCCGGAAAATCCTCACTCATCAACGCTGTCTTCAATATGAGTGGGTCCTTCTTGCCTTATCCGGTTTTGCTGATCGAATACTTCTATCAAAAAGGCGGCAACAGGAAGCCAGCATGGAAAACGCTGATATCAACGTCGGCTTTTCTCCGGGGGACAACCGTTACCTATTGTACACGAGTATCTGGATTCGAGTCCGGAGATGCTCAGAGCCTGCAGACTATCCGGGACTTCATCTCGTACCGCACTGATGCAGACCGTTCGGCTTCGGAGAGACTTCATGCCATCTGGTAGATTGGAAACTGTCGTCATTTCTATGTGACTGATGAAGGCAACTCCTTAGGATATGTGTTCCTATTTCTGACGCCATCGAAGGGGGGCTGGGGGACGGGGTCAAAGCGATTTTGGGCATGAAAAAAGGTGGGCGTGCTCAAGAGACTAGTATCTGGATGTGGAACTGATACGAGACTTAGTGCCCGTCCTGATTGTGTTCACCAAATTTGACCTTTGGTCTCCCGAGTTCAATTTGAGATCACACGTGGGGACATACAAACGCACGAACATCCAGGTGTCCGGGCACATGCGATGTACGAAAACTTGTGTGGCTCCCTGTTCCATAGGGATCCCAAGGATGTTCCCGCGGTGATCTTTTCTGGTAATCGACCTTCTGTATGCGTCCCAAGAAAGACCATCTAATGCCCCCCATCCTTTATTCTATAGAGAAACCAGCATATAGATATCTTATTGGCGAACTGACTTCGACTACTCACGCGATCATCAAGGCGGACGCGCATCATTTCGCTGGTGGTCCTACATCGTCCCAAGTACGACAGAGACCACCGATAACCCCTGTGCTTCTTGCATGGTCCATAGCGCAGAGGGTAAGCCATGAAATCATCATCCATGCTTCTATCGAGCACGTACTATCATCTTCATTCCCGAAAACTATCACCTTATCACCGTTCTCCAGGGTTGGGCGAAGTCGTGAGTACATATCTCAACAACTTCGAGTATATTCCGACCTGTTACCTCGCATACGTAGGATATTGGCGTAGCCTCGGATCCAGTAAAGACTTCAACCGATCAGACCCTGGCAAGCTGCGTAATGTGATCCACGAAGATATTATCAGCGTCTGGAACTTTGGTGATGGGGAAAGAGTCGGTCATTCTTTCCTAAGCTCTGTATTGTTTGCTGAGGGAAATCAGTATCTGTCGAGCACAGATTCATGGCCAGGATGTCCCCCTTGTTGGGGACCTAGCTGGGCCGCCTGCTATCTCGTGAGTGCAACCACGCGCACTCGAGGCCGCACATTGAAGATAGATCTTCGAACAGTCCTGTCTTGGATTCGAATGGGACCGCTACAACACCCATGGCCCAATGGGTGAACGGTCCATACCAAAATAAGTGACTACGTTCTATAGTTTTTATCAACCTTGCCTCATATCTTTGCTCAGTAACAGGAACATCCGCTGTATCATGGCCTACATCGTAGACCTTACTGTCATCCTACATGGGCTTTTGCGCCCACCTAGTGTGTCCGCAACGAAAGTTCAGTCGGCCGTGAAGAACTATGCCGAGAGTAGCTCCAGGAGCCTAATTCACAATGATATCCGAACTTTGTCACAGAGATCCCTTCTGCTTACCAGACATACCAGAAGAAGGACACTATAGTGGAGAAAATTATTGACTTGGTTAAGCAGATTGCGCACCGACACCTAGTTGAGACAGTATTTAAATGTCTCTGCGCTGTTCATTTGTTACTTATTGACGCACTGTCCCCTTGACCTCATGAGCCTTCATCCTTTCTAAACAACGCACACACACCACGCACCATGCGATTACTTCACTCTAGTGTCGGCCGATTATTTGTTCTCATATATGGGCTTCCCTACCAGTACGCGTAGACACCCACCAAGGTGCAAAGTCGAAGGTTGAATGAAACAACAATCCGAGTCTCCGGCACTTGTTCATTCGAACGGCGGTCGGTAGCCCTCAGGCCCACCTACTGATCAATTTAGTCTTCGAGGTCACATGTGCAACGACCATGCCACGTACACGCGCTTCCATCCGGACTCTGTTCTCGACGTGCATCACAGAATCCCTGTGTACGTCCTCATGTAGATACAGTATCCCATGCGATATGAACTTTACAAATCATCTGTTGAGCCTTCACTGTTACCCCACTGCTGGGGCGTGTCCACGATCTGTAATGATCCCTGTCCTCAAGGGCAGATGGATCGAGTCGGTCCCCGGATATTCCGCTGGTGGCACCTAAGGGGTCGGCCCTACAGTAAACGTCGAGAGATCCAAGTCGAGCGTAAGCGCAGGCTATACAAGCCAGGCGCTACGACGGGTGAGTACAAAGTGATAGTCCCTGCCGACGAGGCAAAGGGAGTCAACGGCCGACTTGTTCTAGCACAAGTCACTAGTAAGCCCTTGGGGGTGACAATATGCTGCCCCCAACTGGGCAGCCTGCTACGCCACGGTCAACTAATTGCGACATAACGCCTGGTGCTATAGCCCGCCTGCAACGGCGGGCTCCGATACGGTCCCACCTTCCCTGGTAATTTTGCAATGTATTACTGCCGGGGAGCACCTTAGCGTTACGACCCCCCCTGTGTAGCTTGTTCACACTGCGTCCGGTCTGGGCCTACGGCCTACCAGCCGGGATCCCAAAAAAAAAAAAACTGGGCAGTATATTCAGGAAGGGAAAATATTTTTTCGTGTCTGATTATAATCGCAAGACAACGTGCATTTCGTTACCGTCAGCTCGGAGCTTTGTGTTGTTTTAAAACGATACTAGTATTAATAAAACGCATGTCTGACGATCGCGCGCACACTGCACGTGGACAACACGCGCCAGCATCCGAACTCTTCCTTGCTTGCGGGAACCCTCGTGTCCGCTCTCCCTCTCCTATAGATACGGGATTCCATGTGACATGCGTATCAGAAATCATCTACTCGAGCTTCCACTGACTTCTCACGTCGTCCGATGGGTGGTTGTTCCAGCAAGCCCTCCGGCGACGATGTCGTGCCCTCCGTGGTTACCAGACAAGTAACATCGCAAGGACAGTCCTCACCAGATCGAGCCGCCCCACAAAGCGTGGGGCAAGGCGTGGGGACACCTGGACCCTCGTCCCAACAGAATGGTTCAAAACTGGGGCGCGAGTCACCACAAGTTGGAGTGAATTCAGGCGAAAGACCCCCCACTGGCAAGAAGGTGAAGTCTACTCCACAGAAATTGCAATCCACGAACGTCAACGAAATTTATTGCCCTTCCAGAGACCCAAGACGAAGGTATCTAGTAAGGTCCCCAGCTCAAATCACAAACAAACGAACCCAGGTGAGCCCGACCGAGGTTGTGCCCGCGTACTCCCACAGGCAATGATAAGAACGCTCAGGGGCAACCCGTAGCCCGAGGCCGCTCACTTCGACTGTGCGGCAAGTACTCCCCGAACACTTCAGGTGTGTTCTTCGACACTATCCGGTACCTGGTAACGTTTGAATTCTCCATAGGTTCCGAATTCTCGTTGTAGGGAAGGTGCGCACATGCTGCTCTTAGACAGAGACCTGTCCAATTTGATCTTCGCTCCTTTCATAACAGAGCGGTTCCGGAAAGTCGTCACTCATCAAAACCGTCTTCAAAGTGGATATGACAGTGCGTTTCCGTGCTAGTGTATTTCTAAATCACCTACATGACCGTACAATGGGTACAAGGCGGCACCAGAGAGTGCGCTTGGGAAAGTCGACATCAACGTCGAGTTTCGTCCAGGAGATAACCGTTACCTTACCGTCCATGAATGTTCCGGTTTGGATTCTCAAGCTAGTAGTTCGCAAGAATTGCAGACGATCCGTGACTTCATCACACACCGCACTGACCCAAGCTGCCCAGATTCAGAAAGATTACATGTTGTCTGGTAGATCATTTTTGTGGTATTTAATATATTATTGATGAAAACCAATTTAGGATATGTGTTCCTGCGTCCGACGCTATTGCTGGGAGGCTCGGAGATGGAGTAGAAGAGATTCGGGGCCTGGGAAGTGGTGAGCACAATCAAATGCTATATTCTTCATTAACATCATCGACGTGAGTCTCAGTGCCAGTGGTCGTTGTGTTCACCAAATTTGACGTGGTCGTCTCCAAAGTTCGTCTTGACAGCCCCAGCGAGTCTCATGAACGCGCAAGGACCAGGGCACACAAAATGTGCCAAGACTCGTGTCGTGACCTGTTTCATGAAAACACAAGGGATGTGCGGCATGTGCCTGCAGCGATCGTTTCGGGTACCTTCACCTCCCATACGCATTGTAGAGGGACCAGCTGACATCACCAATCATCCTCAGAGAATTCAAGGTTCATTGATCTTATCGACAACGTAGCCGTGACGACAAATAAGCTCATTACGAACTCACGCGCACCCTCTGCGCGGTCTAGCGGACAAGGGGCAGAGCAACGAGTCGGTCTTGCGTGGTCAGCAGCGTTACGAGTAAACCATGACATCATCATTCAAGCTTCCATCGAGTACGTAGTGTTGTTTTTCCTGTTACCTTCTTAAACGTACCCCTGTCCTAGAGTTGGACGAAGCCGTAAGCATACTGCCCTAATGAATTCAGGTAAATTCTAACATACCCGTGACCCTATCAGGATATTGGCGTAACCTATCGTCCAGTCTCGACTTCGCCGATCAAACACTCAAGAACTGCGTGAACATTATCCACCTCGATATTGTTGAAATCTGGAATATGAACGACCAGAACAGGGTTGGGTTTTCCTCGGTCGTCGGTCGTCCTAGCTGCTGACTAGGACTAGTATCTCTCGAGCGATGAATTCAAAGCGAAGATGTCTCATCTCGTCAAAGACCTGGCTGGATCTGCCAACGCGACGTCGGGGTGAGCACAGCCCCTGTGAGATTGGGTAGACCCTCAACCCAGACTTGCAAGTAGTTCCGGCTCGACTAGAGGAGCCAACGACTACGCAGATTGGGTCAATGACGTGTATAGGGGCAGGTAGGCAAGCGTTCTTGTCCTCATGGCCTCGGTTGACCCCCGTCTACCAGCCAAGAGAATGTCCGTTGCGTGATGGGTTACATTGTAGATCTCACGGTCATCCTGTATGGCATCTTTGGGCTGGCCCCTGGCGGTATCATGTCACAGAGCGCCGAGTTGGCTTTCGATCGTCATTGGACCCGCAGTCGTAACATCCACAGCAATATCCGGAACACCGTTGAAGCAACATATCTAAGGACCTGGACGTCAACGGCTCCGCAAGATCATGATATTTTTTCATCGAGGGTCATTGAATTGATAAAAGAAAATTGCGTCCCCCCTTCAGGAAGTGGTTGAGGCTCAGAGTTTTAGTTTTTGGGTGTATCACGGAGTATGTAGTACTGAATACAACATCGAATGGATTGCGAATTTGCGCACGAAGTTTCTTTGATCAGATCGTTGACCTGCACGTCACGCGTCATACGACGTCCCACACCTCCATCTCACCCATGTGGTAACATTGCAACCCGGTAATGATGGCAAGTCCTCGTTTCCCAGCCCCATCCCACCCTAATCTGACCGTGAGGTGTTTGCCGAGCCGGGCCTTTGGCGGGAGGCAATTGTCGCACCCATGCTGTAGCGTCATTAAAACCACCACGTCGTATCATCATTTACTGTGCTGTTCTGTTCAAGATTACTAGCAATTCACGACGGCCCCTTGGGGCCGTCATTCATGAAAGCTTTCATTAAAATTTGCTTTGCAACGTCTGATGCTCGAAAGCAGAAGGAAAGGGATGAACTACTTGTTGAAATCACTCCCTACATGTTACAGTTCGTGCACGTTCGTGCACACGCATACGAATGTGCACCCTCAGTCGTGCTGCATCGTCGTCATGTGGCCCTCCAGCTCAGTCGCACGTTCTCGCTCCTGCTCAAGAGCGGCGTGCTCCTGCGGAAGCGCAGACTCCGTGGCTGAGCGTGAGTCAGTGAGCTCTGCAGCAGTGGCCCTCAAGCACGGCCTCCCATTGTCGGTGGCGGTTCACGAACTGCTGCAGAAGTGTTGATGACGTGTTTAATCGAACATCGGAGTTCCTTCCGCCGTGCGCCTTGCTGCTGCTGTTTTTCAGGAACCACACTCTGAAGATGTCATCTTGTTCGTGGTGGATGGCCTCGAAAGCGTAACGATTTTGCATTCAACATGGTCCAAGGAAAGGGGTCGAATGCATACCAAAAAATGGACAGGTAGGGTGTGAGAGTATAGTCATGAGACGGTCAGCTGACCGACACTCTGATGCTAGGTGCAATGGAACCCACTCCAAGAATTTACGTCCGCCTTGTATTCGAGTAGCATCTGAGAGACGTCAACAATTCCGTAGAGCGTGGCGATATGCAGTGGGGTCCAAAGGTCTTCCTCACGGCAATCTATGTCAGCACCATGATCGAGTAGGAACCGCCCCATTTTAACGTGTTCCACTATTACCGCAATGTGCAGCGGTGACCATTGCTTCCATGGGCTTCTAATGTTCACATCGCCACCCACTCAAGGAGGACCTGCGCTATTTCGACGTGATTCTGGGCTGATGCTGCGTGTAATGCAGAAGAGGAAGGGTTCATTAACCTCGAATGGGAAGCGGAGGCGTTGTATGCCAGGTACCTCGATCACCTAGCAGAGCAAATTCATTTTCTGAGCTCGGACTCGTGGGTAGGTGGATGCAAGAAGACAATCAAATGGTTGTGAGCCAATCTATCCTCTGACTCACTACCGTGTACACTGCCTCAGAGCTCGGTTGAAAATGTTTGATTTGACCGTCGCAACCATGGTCCGTGGAAGATGACGTGTTTCGTTTCTTCTTCAGCCTACATCTTGCTGTACTCCGTGGAAAGCGGTGACGGGAGAGGAGCGTCGGGTGCAGGGGGTAAGGGTAAGGAAGCTGGTCTCGAAGCGGTGGGCCAGGAAAAAGTATTTAAAAAGTGACGACCTCATCTCTCCGTACACCTTCGGCACGCGTGAAGCCAACGTCACGCCGCCCACGCCCTGTAAGCAGACCAGGATCAGTTGTTGATATGACCAATCAAACACTCATCTCGTGTTGCGGAAAGAAACCGAATTCATCCTATCCAGGGGATAGGGGCGAGAGATGGAGTACGGAGAGCCGCGTCCACGTGATGGGAAACAGTTCGCGGCTTGGTTCGCAATCCGTGGGTGGCAGTGTTGTGAACCCATGACTCAGCCGTTCCCTCGTGACTCGCGGATATTACTCAGACGACGCGTAAACCTGTATAATTACAGGTTTCCCCGAGTTGCTTCCCTTGTAATGTCTCAGATGTATCTTGTAGGATAGGAGTAGGCTGTGTCAGCGCGACGCGCAAGCGTGTATTCTTTCATGTATTTAAACAGCTAGTTTAGCGACTGGAATCCCAGAATTCTCTCGCCTACTTTCCTGCTGTTTTTGAGTTTCCATTAGTCATCAACAGTCACACGAAGGTGGGCGACATCACACTTGATCAAGTGTGAGGCCTACCCTAACCCTAGCTCACACTCAGAAGAATCAAGAACAGTCGTTTATCGTACAAGAAGAAGAAAGCGCGTCAATAGTATCAAGTCTATCAAGGTACTATTTTATTCGCTGTAATAGCGCCACCCCTGATCTTTCTTCGGTCAGCGGGACACGCACTCCGAGAGTGTCGTGACACACATTTGGTTGCGCAACCCACTAGTAGGCCCGCGGTACTAGTGCGCCGATGGCAGACGCGAACGCCCCGGCAGGACAGGGAGCAGGGCTGTTCCCATTGAGGTTCTGCAGCAGGGGTTTACACCAGAGGTATTTCAAGCTATGCGAGTTATCTTCCATGGATTCGAGCAGCGGTTCCAAGCCGTGGAGAGTAATGTAGTCACGTCCCAGCAGTTTCAGAGGTCAATAGAAACTGCATTCACCCATACCAACCTTACGATAGCTGCTCCCCCGGTCCAGCAGCGATCCTCCTCGCCTAAGGAGAACTTCACAAAACTAGTGGTCCAACCTTTCTCTGGGAAGACAACCGACAATGTTGCCGCGTGGATAGCCTTGGCTGAGGACGCGCTCGACACCGGCAAGGTCCCAAGTGTAACGCTGTCACTGCGCTGAGTCCGACTTGGACTATCGAGAGGGCGATCATGACTTAGCGTATTCGTGAAGTCTTTGTCACGTGACTAGATACACGACCCTCCAAGGCACGTGATCTCTGAAGGCTTCTGGGGCAAGGTCCACCAGGCCTAGACGTCGAAGTACGACCTGCTCCACAAGAGACAGGCGTGCGAATAGACAGACGAAGAGGACACAAGTCACAACGAGAGGAGAGGGAATGATGACAATTGAAGAAGACCGAGATGGAGATCCTCGGTCTTTCCGTACTGCTATTTATACAGATGAGAGGTAGCTTTAAAGCGCCTCTTGAAACAGTGAAACGAATCGCGTATGTAGCTCGAACCCTACTACAGTGATCCTAGGATTGAGTCATGGTATCCTGCATGTGATACTCGATGACTGATACGATAAGTCCGTGACCTATTACTGCTTATGAAGGAGTCACAACCGACTCGTAAGTGTCCACGACCGCAAATGTAACATCACCCCCTTTTCAGCAGTGACACCCCCGGCGCCGAGTCGGTCCGACGCCTCCCATCCATCCACTCTGCTTCTCGTCAATACGATCCATCACGTCCGCCATCTCGAGACGGAACTTGCTGCGGGTGACCTCCCCCTTCGTCTCTCCGAGCGCCTGCGCCAGGTGATGGAGGCGCTGTTCAAGGCGCTCAGCCTCCTGCACGTACGAGCGGTAACGATGCAACTCAGCTTTCACCGATACATCCCTCAGCTCGTTGATCGCGCGGTCGACGCGATGGTGGTCGGAGTGGCCCGCGGCGAGCGCGAACATGTCTTCTGGTGCGTAATGGGGCTTTCCGCGCTCGCGGACCATCGGCTCTGCGTACAAGGGCTTGGAGTAGACCTTGTCGCTGTCGTCGACCAGGGCGATGACCCGAGGGTCCGCCGACATGACCACCTGGATGTAGGCGGCCTGGCGGGTGATCCCTACGGCGTCGGTGATGAGGTAGTGGACGAAGTCGTCCCCGCGATTGTGTTTGTACCCCTGAGGGGCGATGCGGTCGCTGCCTAGGCGACGTTGGAGACGGATGGTGGGATGAAGCGGGGGGTCCTCGACGCGTACGTCACCCCGGTAGAGAGGGCGACCTGCGGTGTCGCATGCGTATGGGGTTTCACGGGGGTTGTCAGCGTCGGCGGTGGTCATAGTGAAGGCGTGCTCAGCTGGGTACCACTCCCGCAGGGTGAGCTCGGGCTGCTCGTACACTGCTTCCTCAGCGTCGCGCGGAACAACTCGCGTCGCTCGAGGAGCTTCGTTCTCCTTGTCCTCGCCTTCATCAGTTGCTCCTCCCTCCAGGTCTGGGCGGTGTACCTCCACTCCTCCCACCTCAGCGTCGCCGGTGATGGCGCCTTCTTCGGTCCGATACTCGATTCGTACCGGGAGAGGTCGAGGTGAGGCAGTCTCACTGTCTGGGAGAGCTGCACGAAGCCTACGCACTTCGGCTTCCGTGAGGGGGACGGTGTTGAGCCGTTGCCCGTCTTCCGACATGAGCCAGTAGGTGGCTGGGTTGGAGGTGCGTCGGCGTAGGAGGCGGGGAGGATGGACTGTAGGGCTTCTGCAAGCTCTTGATGGGTGATGGGGCCCGTGTTGTTGGCAATGCGAAGGATGGCATCGGTGGCAGAGGGAGAAGACATGTTGGTTGAGAGAGGAGTCCAGTGTGAGGGAAGAGGCGAGTGAATGAGGAGTACGGGGTCACTCGGACAGCTTTTATGTTGGATTCCGAGCGGGGTTGAGTGGATTGGTACTCCGCCAGAGCTTCATCGGCGAATACATCATCCTTGTCGACCCACTGGTTCTCCGAGTCGGAGTATCCCTTCCACTTCACCAGATATTGTCGCCGGCGCCTTCTTCCGAAGATCCGGGAGTCTAGAATCTTCTTGACCTCGTATTCTTCTTCTCCATCCACCAAATCCGGCGGTGGGCGCTGGAAATTTTCTCCGTGCATGGGCGTTTCGCGATAAGGTGTGAGAAGATCGATGTGGAATACTGGGTGAATGCTCCACTGCGTGGGAAGTTCTAGGCAATAATTGACAGGGGACATCACCTGTGTGATTTGGAAAGGGCCGTGCCTTCGGGCCGCCAATTTTGCTGTAGGCTGATTGGTGCGTAAGTGACGCCCTTCCAGCCACACGTAATCTCCGAGTCGGAACTTGGGCGTATCTTTGTGCTTTACCCACGAGGCTTGGGCTTTTTGGATCAGGTGTTGAGCTTCGATCTGTGCTTCTCGGAGTTGCTCCAACCGCTTGGTCACCTGTGGGATTGGTGACGGGTTATCGATCCAATCAGCGCGAGGGTTGTAACCCATGAGTAAGTGGAATGGGGACTTCCGCGTGGATTCATGGGGCCAATTGTTATGCGCGAATTCCGCTATAGGAAGAAAGGACGCCCATTGTCTTGGCGTTCGTTGGTCCAGAAACGAAGATATTGTTCTAGCCACTGATTGGTCCGCTCCGACTGTCCGTCCGTTCGAGGGTGATAAGCGGTGGAAATGTTCTGCTGAATTCCCAGGATGCGGCACAGTTCCCGTGTGAACTTGGATGCGAATCTGGGTCCCGATCGCTGATAATCTTTGATGGTAATCCAAATCTTGCAAACACGTGAATGACGTACAGCGCAGCGGTCCCTTCCGCCGTGATTTCCTCGTTCACGGGATAAAGATCGACGCCTTCGTGCAGTCGTGATCCGTGACTGTCAGGATGGAGTCGTATCCGTTCGATACGGGGAGTTTGGTGATGAAGTCAGTGCGATGGTCTCGAACGGCGTGGCGTCGGTCTTTGGCGTGATGGGACGAGCGGCGCTCGAGTAGGACGGTTGTTAACCTTGTGTTGCTGGCAATCTGCACATCCTCTGATGTATTCCTTGATGTCATTTTTCATGTCCGGCCACCAGTACCTTCGTTCTACCATCTGCGTAGTTCTTGCGATACCTGGGTGTCCGTGGACGGGAGTGTCATGATTACCTGATAATCGTCCTCTTTTCCGTTTGATCTCCAGTGACCACTCGGCGACCTTGTTTGTACCAACACCCTGGATCTGTTTCAGCTGATGGGGGTCGACCCAATACCGGAGCTGCAACTCGGTTTGCACCGGTTCTTCGGCTGGGTGATTGTCATTGCTCTAGCGAAAACGTGTTCAGGGAGGACGGTCACATTTCGGTTGTCGTTTCCTCCCTGGTCGTAGTCTGGACGGCGAGATAGCATATCGGCTCTTCCGTTATTCTTTCCTGGAATATGGTGAATTTTGAAATCGTATTCCATGAGTTCGAGTACTTCCCGTGCAATCCGTCGGCTTATTTTCTGCGGGACTTCCAGTATTGCAGGTTCATGTGATCGGAGAAGATTTTGATCTTGTGCGGGGATCCTGCCAGAGAGGTCGCCAGTGACAGAGAGCTTTGACGATCGCCAGTAGTTCTAGGTTGTAGATGTCGTAATTCTGTTCCGCTTCGTTCAGTGTGCCGAGTAGTAGCTGATCGGGTGTCGTTTGCCATCTGCCTTCTTCTGGAGTAGCACCGCTCCTACTGCGAATCCCGAGGCGTCTACCTCTAGTTCAAACTGGTCTTTCAGGTTAGGGTGTGCGAGGACAGGTTCTTCCTTACGAGTGATTTGAGCTTCTGGAAGCGTGTTCTTCCTCCTCAGCCCACCTCCATATGTGTCCTTCCTCGTGAGTTTGTTGAGTGGTCGTGCGTGTGTGGCAAAGCCGCGGATGAAAAAGATGGTAAAATTGCAGAAGCCAAGGAATGAGCGTACATCACGACCGAAGTGGGGCGGGGCCAGCTGCTGATACCCGCGATTTTTACCGGGTCCATGCGCGTCACCCCCTTTTCAAGAATTACCCCCAGGTAATCCATCCGCGGTTGATGGAAGAGACACTTTTCGAGCTTGAAAGTAGAGGTCGTGCGCTAAACACACGCTAATACGTCGCGGACTGCGTCGATATGCTTGTAGTCGGCGGGGTCGCGTGTGGCAATGCCGATGTCGTCCATGTAGACGCGAATGATGGTACCGCGCAGTTCGTGTTTTGCGATAGTGTCTCGCAGGATCGCGTTCATCATAGTGTGGATATGTCGCCGGAGAGTTTGTGATTCCGAAGTATCATGACCAGTGGTTCGTAGAGCCCGTACGTGTTTTGAAAGCCGCTTTGGACTCGTCGCCGGGTTTTATGTGTATGTTGTTGTATCCCACCGGACGTCGAGTTTGGTGTAGGGGTGTGCACCGCTGAGATCGTGATGAGATCGGATATCAGCGGAAGAGGTATTTGGTTCCGAATAGTAACCGCGTTGATACGTCGGTAGGTCGCTGTACAGGGCGTAGTTTTCTGTCCTTCTTTTTTATGAAGAAGAAGGATGAGGCGTACAGGGATTTTGACGGGCTTATGTATCCTTTCTTCAGTTGTTCGTCCAGAATTCCTTGAGTTTCCCGTCTTCTTCTGGGTCATTGGATACACCTTGCAGTCGATTGACGATGGGGTGTCAGGCTTGAATTCGATGGCATGATCCCAAGGCCTTGATGGTGGGAATCGATAGGATGCCTCTTCACATCGAATATCTTGGCGTATTTCTTGGTATAGTCTCCGGTGGTAGTGACGGCGGCGACGGTTTGTTGGTTCGCCGCTATGTGCCAACTCAGTTGCAGTAGTACGCACGTGACATTCCTCTTCCAGATCTTTGACGGCATCTTCTTTTCTTCCAACGTCATGTGTCCGATGACGGTTTCGATGCTGCTCCGGATTTATGGATCGGATGATGATGGCATCATGTCTTCGTGAATAACCGCGTGCGTCCAATTCTGATAGTGGGTTCGTAGGTAGAAAGCCAGGGCTATCCAAGTACGAGGTCTTCGTTCCCAATATCCGTAACTAGGAAAGCCGTAGGGTTTTGTTGATTCCTTTAGTCTGTAAGTCAGAGGTCTATACAATGTGTGATAGACCCAGCTTTGTTTCCGGTGTTATCAATGTTCCAATCTTCCTGGGGTCGGTCTAGT
The DNA here is from genome assembly GCA_021525015.1 of Lactarius pseudohatsudake. Lineage (NCBI taxonomy): Eukaryota > Fungi > Basidiomycota > Agaricomycetes > Russulales > Russulaceae > Lactarius > Lactarius pseudohatsudake. The sequence continues at coordinate 15,210 of JAKELH010000765.1, read as the reverse complement.
TCCACTAGTCCCAATCCCATTCTTTTGCAAAGGCTGGTCGTATGAAGTTGTCGGTGCTACCCGAGTTCAACTAGCCCTTTATGTCGGCCATGGAGTAACTTGTGCGAATCGAGACTGGAATTCGAAGCGAACGGTAGCGAGTCATGATTACAGAGTTACAAGTAACTGCCCTCACCCAGGCCGATGGGTTCAGGCAGGTCCCGAAAACCCTCTTTTCCCCATATCTCCTGAAGGGACCAAGGTCTTTAACCTCGTCACTTTCTTGTTTACCGCTAGCCAGTTGTCGGCGCGTTGTTGGGGGTGAGCCGTGGTTACCAGCTCGTGCGTCCGACATCGGTTCTCTTGGGCGTAGTAGTCACGTCTCCGCCAAACTCTGCTGAGGACGGTTTGACCGCGCTTAGGGTTGTTGGGGGCTGTTGGCAGTTTCGTGAGAAGTGGCCTAGCTGTCCACAATTTGTAACAGGTTACTGTACCTCATGTCTCGCGGGGTTCTGCCACCCCGGTTGATTCCTGCTCTTGGTTGGAATGGCGGCGGTGGGCCTCCTGTTTGGTCGCCTACTTCCGCGACTCGGGCCTCGGTTCGATCCGCAGATGTGTCCATATGCATTTGGGTCGTACCGCGGCGGTGGATTGCAGGGGGGGGCCCCATCTATTGAGCATTGGTCTCCATGGACTTGGACGTCGGGCCGGAGGGAGTGGTCTTCCCGTTTTGAGGACGTTGAGGACTGCGGCCCTCATATGAATGTATTGTTTTTGTCGTCGGAGTACGCAGGCCTTTCCAGGTCGTTGAAGTTTCTCGGTTCATCCAATCGTAGACCTTGGTGTACAGAGCTTGGGGTAATCCCACCGTGAAGCGGTCAATGGTTTGTTGGTCGTACGAGAACGGTAATGAGCTTTCCGTGCAAGACGCTCGAATTTGATGACATACGCATTGATATCATCTCTGTCATTCTGAACCCTTTCTGTAGCTCCGCTTGGGCTTGTTCGGCCTCGAGCGTATTGGCGAATCGTTGCGCAAATTCTGCGGTTACGTGGTTCCAGAGGGTGTCGGAGTAATGCGAAATTCCCCGTCGTACTTCGTTGTTCAGCCATTCGAGTGTAGTCAGCGTCCACTCGCTGACATACACCCCTTTTATGAAGCCTAGGAAGAGGAGGCAGCGTCGGTAGCCATTAGTCATAATGGGCGCCTCGTAGTTCGTTCCCCAGTAAATGTGCCATTGCCGTGAGGAAGGATTCGTATTTAGTCCTGTCTCCATCGAAGACAGAAGGTGGCTCGCCTGATAATCTGTCGGATCCTCCATGTACTCCTCCTCCGGGTGGTCCTCCTCCCGGTGGTCCTCCTCCCAGGTGGTCCTCCTCTCCTGGTGGTCCTCCTCCTGGTGGTCCTCCTCCTGGTGGTCCTCCTCCAGGGAATCCTCCTCCGGGGAATCTTCCTCCGTGGGGAATCCCTCCTTCGGGGTCGTGAGGGTTCTTGCGATGGTGAGGTCCGGCTGATCGGGGCCTACTGCTCGGTATAAGGTGGCGTCGTCTGCCGTCATACGATGTCCTGTTTCTGGGTGGATGGGAAGAAGGAATTGCTTTGGGCTTCCGCACGAATGCGTCGAACGTTCATCCTGGATCATAGTTTCTGTGGCCATTGCAGGTGGGTTGACGCGGATGATTTCTGGTTCGTTAATATGGAGGGACTCAGCTTGTTGAACCAGTTGGTTCGTGTCCTCTGCTTCACTGTCGTGGTTCTCAGTGGTGTGTTCGCTTTCACTTTCACTTCCTTCTGATGGAGCGGGTGTACGAGGTTCGGAAGTGCTCGGGTCTTCAATTGGGGCTCCGTCGATGGGTCCCCAGTTAGTCCCTACTGGTAAGTTTCGTGAGTCGATGTCGCAGTCGTAGTTTCGTCCTGCTGGTCGGACCGCGTCCCAGCGGTTATCGATGGGGTTCCAGGTAATTTCTACCCAGCACGAGTGTTCGAAATTGAATTCAACTGGACGAAATCGGGTTGGTCTGGATGCGAAGTCGACGAAATATCCCTTGTCTCCCCTGTATTGCCTCCACCGGGCTGCTCCTAGGAATAGGGTTGGTACGTTACGATCTCCTCGTCGTTCGAGGTGATACGGCTGGAAGTTTCTCCACTGGTCTCGAGTAGTGAACGCCACGATGAATGATCTCGGTCTTAATGTAACGCTGTCACTGCGCTGAGTCCGACTTGGACTATCGAGAGGGCGATCACGACTTAGCGTATTCGTGAAGTCTTTGTCACGTGACTAGATACACGACCCTCCAAGGCACGTGATCTCTGAAGGCTTCTGGGGCAAGGTCCACCAGGCCTAGACGTCGAAGTACGACCTGCTCCACAAGAGACAGGCGTGCGAATAGACAGACGAAGAGGACACAAGTCACAACGAGAGGAGAGGGAATGATGACAATTGAAGAAGACCGAGATGGAGATCCTCAGTCTTTCCGTACTGCTATTTATACAGATGAGAGGTAGCTTTAAAGCGCCTCTTGAAACAGTGAAACGAATCGCGTATGTAGCTCGAACCCTACTACAGTGATCCTAGGATTGAGTCATGGTATCCTGCATGTGATACTCGATGACTGATACGATAAGTCCGTGACCTATTACTGCTTATGAAGGAGTCACAACCGACTCGTAAGTGTCCACGACCGCAAACGTAACACCAAGAGATCGCTGGACTCAGTATGCCACTCAGGTCTTTCGAGAGGCCGCACTCGCTTGGTATCACGCCCGGAGGCTTGCGAATAACGGACACATTCCGGCCTGGGATGATTTGAAAAAGATGATGATGAACCATTGGGCTCACCCCGCTCACGCTAACGAACTTAGGGCTCGCCTTGAGAATCTGAACTGCCGAGGAGGCGTTACTGAGTATACTCGCCAGTTTGAGAATGTCGAGGCTCAGATCCCGCAACCTGAAATGACGTTCAATGATCGCAAGTACCGCTTCACCTTGAAGCTCCCCAGGGAGTTGTCGCTACAGCTTATGGCTCGCACTGAAGAAGACATGGCGATTTATTACTCGGCTGCTAGACAGTGGGACAGTCTTAACAAACTGGCCCAGGGAACGCCGGCCAACCAAACGGGCCCCCTGAGGCCCTTCAAAAAGTATCGTGTCCCGTCTGCATCTTCGATGCGCCCTGCCTCGACCACCATGCCCTATCTAACTCCCACAGCTTCGCCGAGTCGTCCTGAGCCTATGGATCTCAACGCGATGAACATGAGTCGTGACCCACGCAGACCCCCTGCCTCGGCTCGCTGCTATAACTGCAATGAGTCGGGACATTTCGCGCGGGACTGCCGCAAACCCTTGAGACGCTCGACCGATGGCGCAGAACGAAGGACAGCGCCCGGACGCCCCAGGACAACGAAGCCCATGCATCTGTTTGAAGAGGTCGAAGAACCTGCAAACGAAGAGTATCAATCGGAAGAAGTCGAAGCTGAGAGGCCCAAACCTGAATTGCAGTACCCACCTGAGCGTTACGCGTCTGAGGAATACGCCCCAGAGAACTACGATCCTGACAAGCCGGATCTAGAGCTGCAATATCTCGTTAATGAGGCCAATATGATGGAAGATAAATGCGGGCCACTTACCGAAGAAGACGAAGAAGACTTGGCCAACATAGTGTATTATGACGGGGTTGAACCAGACTGGAGCGAGCAATGGTCGCCCGCTCGCGTCGTGTCCCCCGGCGATCCTGGCGAAGACGTAGTGATCCCTGCCCGCGCAGCTCGGAAGAGGAAGCTGCGACCCGCTACTAACCGATTCCTCGAAGGGCCCGCTGAACACGAATGGCGACCCATCTCTCCTGTGTTCTCGGATAAGTCAGTCGGAGAAAACGAATGGCGACCTGTCTCACCTGTGTTCCCTGAGAGGCCCCCTTCGCCCAAGCCTGGCTGGTTGTCTCCCGACTCTCCCCCTAGCGACGTCTTGGGAGGAATTCGAGAGGATCCCTTGGAAGTCTTCACTATTGTGCATCCCGGGCTACCCATCTACAGGGTGGAGATCAGCCCTCCAAAATCCACTTTGTCGACGAACGCGCCGGCCTTTATCGCGGTCAACACCATATTCGATACTGGAGCAGAATCGAACTACATTACCGCTCAAAAGGCCCGCGCGGCCCAAGCAAAAGTCTTTCCGATCACGACATGGGAGATTGTCGGCGCCGGACGGACGACGACTACGGCCTTTGCGTCGTTCTCGCTCCACATCGGAGGCTTGATCTCCAAGTGCTACGCCTATATCCTGGACGAGGCTTCTCAGTTCCGCTATGACCTGCTCTTGGGACGTACTTGGCTCAAAAGACATGACGCCGCCCCGCGATGGGACGACGACGCATACGAATTCACTCACCCAGAGAAACGTACTCGTCTCCTCATCAAGCCAGTCCTCGCCCAAGAACGACCAGAGGTGCCGAACTTGCTAACAAAGCTCGCTTGGCGCCTTCGTCTCCCACACCAAGGACCTCGTCCTCCCACACTTCTTCACCATACAACAGATGATACGGTCGCGCGGGACAACGAATCGACGGCCTCTAACGATGGAAGCGTCACAACTGCCAGGGAGAAGTTTGGTGAGCGCGTAAAGAAGGTCGTCAAGGAAGCCATACCGAGCGCTTTCCGAGACAAGGTAGGCTTTCCGCCCCTTCGGAAGTGGGTGCACCAAATTGACTCTGGGGACGCGAAGCCGTTGAGGCGTTACGGACGCCCCCTTACACCTGTCGAACACGAATCTATCAAAAAGTTCGTCGACAAAGGACTAGACAAGGGAGTAATTGAACCTTCCGAATCACCGTGGTCGTCACCCCTCATCCCAGTCCCTAAGAAGGATGGTACGTCGCGCATCTGCGTCGACTACCGTGCCCTCAACAAACTGACCAAACCGAATGCCTATCCTTTACCCCGGATAGACGAATGTTACCGAAATCTTGCAGGAGCGAAGCACTTCACATGCCTGGACCTTCGCAGTGGGTACTGGCAGGTAAGATTAGCCGATGATGCGAAGGAAAAGACAGCGTTTACCTGCCGATACGGCCATTTCCAGTTCCGTGTCATGCCCTTCGGGCTCACGAATGCCCCTGCCACTTTTCAGTGTATGATGAATGAGATCTTGCGCACCTTTATTGACCGCTGCGCTATGGTCTACTTGGACGATGTAATCGTCTTCTCGTCAACAGAAGAAGAACATATGCAAAATGTTCTCGACGTCGTGCGTGCGCTTAACCAGCACGGCCTGATCCTGAATGAAAAGAAATGTACGTGGGGCCGTCCCTCGATACTGTACCTGGGTCACATAGCGTCTGGGGAAGGTCTCCGGACGAATCCAGAGAAGGTCGACGCGATATTGAAGTGGCCGTCGTGTACGACGATTTCCGAGGTACGCGGCTTCTTGAATGTCGCTGGTTATTACCGTCGGTTCATACGGGGCTTTGCGAAGACCGCCGGGCCGATGTACAAGCTGTTGGAGGGAAGTCCACGTCGAGGAACGCCTATCCGCTGGGACAACGATTGTGAGTTGGCGATGAAACACTTGAAGGATGCACTGACCTCCGCCGACCTCCTCATACATCCTACGCCTTGGCGTCTGTTCGTAATAGACACGGACGCCTCCGGGGAATGCCTCGGCGCCGTACTTCAGCAGACTTCCGACCCGTCCGCGGAGATAACGAAGGGGAAAGAGGCTGGTGAGCAAAAAGAGCGTTTCAAATTTAAAGAGAAAGACTTACGGCCTATCGCCTTCGAATCGCGGCGCATGACCCCTACCGAACAAAGATACTCTGCGCAGGAAAGAGAAATGCTCGCGATTGTATACGCACTACACAAGTGGAGAGGTTATGTTGAAGGATCACCCATCCTCGTACGCACCAATCATGAGTCCCTTAAATATTTCCTGACACAGAAAAACCTTGGTCGTCGACTTGCGCGCTTTGTGGATGATATTGCCCACTTTGATGTCGAAATCATCTATAGGCCTGGAAGACATCAGCTTGTAGCCGACGCCCTGTCACGAAGGAAAGGACACAAGGACGTACCAGATTCCGAGACCCTCGTCCCGCTCTTCGCCGCCCCACTAAACCCGTTCGAAGAAGTTGTGAAGGATCGCAGCCCCATCTTCGTGACGTTCGCAGAATATAAGCGACGCCTTCAGCAGGGTGAAGAACCGTCAACAGTAGGAAATGGAACGTACCTCTTGAACGGCGACGTCCTGTGCAAGACGATCTTGAACCGATGGGGAGAAGGAGTCGTAGTGGAAGTCCCAACAACACAGGACATGGCCGAAGAGATGGTGCGGACGGTCCACCAAGAGCTTGGACACTTGGGAGGGAAGGCCATCCTGGCCGCGCTACGAACCCGAGTAAACATCCCGTACGCACAGGAGATCGTTGAGCGTACACTGAGAACCTGTGAGCAATGTCAGTTCACTCACCGCGAATCCGCGTCCCTGCAACCTCTCCATCCCATCCCGAGGGTCGACGCTGGTGACGCGTGGGCCTTCGACTTCGTGGGCCCGCTCCCGAAAACGATGAGAGGTAACAAGTATTTGCTTACGGCAATGGACCTGGGAACCGACTGGACCATCGCCCAGGCGATTCCTCAGCGATCGAGCGATGCGGTTGTCGACATGCTCCGCTACATCGTATACACCTACGGAAAACCTGTCAGCATCCTCACCGACAATGGCGCCGAGTTCCTGTCTTACGACATGGAAAACATGCTGCGCCGACTTGACATCCAGCACCTACGCACCTCACCATATCACCCGCAAACCAATGGGAGACTTGAGAAGTTTAACGATATCTTGACGCAGATGTTGGCAAGGATGTCCGCTCCTCAGAGACAAAATCAATGGGACGAACTACTCCCTGATGCGCTGCTTGCCCATCGAGCGCACACTAGTTCGTCTACGGGTGTGTCACCTTTCTTCCTGACATATGGAAGAGAAGCACGCTTACCGAGCGACAGGATCTTCGAGATCTTCCAGCGTAATCCGACAGACGAAGAGATTGGCTTCCTCCAGCACCGACGGCTGGAGCATGTTCAAATTTGGCTCGGTTCCGCCGAGAAGCCGACGATCGGGCAGCGTACCGACTGGAGAAAGAGGCGTCCCAACGAGACGACCAATATCGAGAGAAAGGGCTTGGTGTTGGAGATTTGGTGAAGAGACGGCATGAAGCCGGTACAAAGCTTCATCCGCGCTGGGATGGCCCGTTCATCATTCGGGATGTTACTGATAAGAACACTTACCAGTTGCAAACGCGACACGGTTACATTCTCAAGAACTTGTACAACGGAGCCAGGCTCCAGCGATACTTCCCGCCTTCTCGTTCTCAAAGCGCCTTGTGGTATGCGAGTTCCGATCTGCAAAAGAAAGACGCAGCAGCGATGCGAAGACAAAAACCACACCAAAAAGTTCCAGAGTCTTCCGGTCTCCGATAAAACACTTCGCTTCATTCTACATCCAGATTTGTTCCAATTGTACGTTCGCGTTAGGGTTTTCTATTTTCCTTTCTCGATGTTTCGATTCTGATTGTGACAGGAGTCACAAGAGACTGACAACGGGGTGATGTTGTGAACCCATGACTCAGCCGTTCCCTCGTGACTCGCGGATATTACTCAGACGACGCGTAAACCTGTATAATTACAGGTTTCCCGAGTTGCTTCCCTTGTAATGTCTCAGATGTATCTTGTAGGATAGGAGTAGGCCGCGTCAGCGCGACGCGCAAGCGTGTATTCTTTCATGTATTTAAACAGCTAGTTTAGCGACTGGAATCCCAGAATTCTCTCGCCTACTTTCCTGCCGTTTCGAGTTTCCATTAGTCATCAACAGTCACACGAAGGTGGGCGACATCACAACGAAGTTCTGCGGCGAGTGACTCACTTTCCCACGCCACGGACTTAGCATTGTGTTTGGATTGGGATCTGGGCGACTTTCCGGGCGGAAGTTTAATTTGTGGCGTGTGAGCCGCGTTCGAACGCGGTCGAATTCGCGACTCAAACGCCCCACTTTCTCCTCCACGCTTTCCTCCACGCCACCTGTGCCCTCTCCCTTCTACTTCACGCAACGAAGACGCAAATGAAGGCGCGAATAGGGTACGTTATTAGTTCTTCTTTCTTTTTTTCCCCTCCCTTCGTCGCTAACTGGTGCCAGCTGCAGGACAGTGGCCACTGGCATGTCATCGCCTTCGCACCTGCCACCTCTCTACCCACCACCACCCCCCTCACCTGTGTGCTCGCGGTTGCCGCCCCGTCTCGTTGGCACTTGGTCCCACCCAGATATGTTTTCTTTTTTCTTTTTTTTTTCTTTTTGTTCCTCATCTCGACTGAAGCAGGACTCCCGCGAGCGGCCGCAGCCCTAAACCACCATACCGCACTTGCACCCGCTACCCCTTGACCACCTGCGACCTCAATATGGCTGCGACACCCCGCCGTCTCGACACGGTGGCCACCACTTCGACCCGCCACTGCCTCAACACGGCCGCCGTCAATTACGATCCACACCAACGCCGCCTCGACCCCGAGGCACTGGCGTCGTCTCGACATGGTTGCCACCGCCACATCGACGCCGCCATCCCCACCCCACGTCGACACCGCCTCACCGGCACGGGGGCAGCGGCACGATGGAGCCGCTGCAAGCCCGTGGTTGCCACTGACAACGACGCCGTCCCTACCCCACTCGCTCCCCACCCCACATCGACCCGCCTCATCGGCACGGGGGCAGCGGCACGACGGAGCCACCGCAAGCCCATGGTCGCCACCAACGACGACGCCGTCCCCACCCCACTCGCTCCGACCCCACGTCGATCCCGCCTCACCGGCACGGCGGCACCGGTACGACGCGGCCGCCACGCAAGCCCGCGGCTGCCGCTGGCATCCCTGGCCCTGCAACTCTGACCATGACCACGACAGGACGGCGCCAGCGGGGGGTAGCAGTGGCAGAGGACGGCGGTGGCGGAGAATGGGGGACAGTAGCTTCAGATTACATATCTTTATCTATCGTTTTTCTTTGTTTTGTGACTGCTGTAGTATTAAATATATATATTATTTATATATTATTTTCCTCTAAGAATAATAATGATATTAAAAATATATTGGAATTGATGGATTTCTATGACTTTTCATAACCCAATTGTATCTGGATTGTATCCTCACAATACCAGCATCACAAATAAGTCACCATGGTCCCTATGATTTGTCATAGCCCAGGCATAGCATGGTTGTATCTATATTATATCTTCATTGTACCAGTGTAACAAATAAGTCATTACAGTCCTTATGGCTTGTTGTAACACAATTGTATATCATTTGTAACCCCATTACCAGCATGTTGTGGCATTCACTGCCCTTGGGTGTAATGATGAGATAAACCTGTTATAATATAGGTGTGCCAGTTGCATTTAATTTATATATATTACAACATATTTTAGTGATTACAACTAGTTATAATAGCATTCCAATTTCCTGCACAACCAGGTGATGTCTGGGACAAGGACAAGGGGCTTGAGCTTGATTGTTGTGAGTTTACGCGCCGGGGATGACATTACGACATCGCGATAGGAAGGTGTGGTAGGAATTATTGGGGCATGAGAATGCGAAGCGATTGTCTGGAAAAAAAGGGTTGATTCGGATTTACAAAGTGGAGAAGAAGTCACACTTACCCCACCAGCGTCGACCCAGCAACTCTCGAGACATTCGAGGGTTTTCTCCAGGTATACATCGCTGATGAATCCAGTAGTCCTCGGCGTTCCGGCATTCGCGCACATCAGGCGTGCCTCCTGGCATGTTCTGATGGCAGCTGCGACTAACTTGAAGGCAGTGGCAACGCTCCCGACATCCTTCCAGCTAGTTAGCGAGGACGACGGGCTGATATCACCTGCCGTGAATTGGTAGTGGCCCCAGCTTTGACCCGTGTTGTCCTCGTCAATGTCCGGGGAACCAGTTTTACGATCCAGCTGGATCGTTCGTGCCGTAGGGCTAAGGGTCGGGAACGTGAGTGACGATGATGATAGGGCAAAGGGGTACTTTGCCAGAGAATGGACAGAGACGAGAGGGACGCGTCGCTTCACTCGAGCTGAGCAAAGACTAGCTGGGATTTATCAAAACTTAGACAAGGCTACTACAGACACAATGACCTCGTATTTATACTCGTACAAACTGGTATTTACGTTGGCTATTTTCTGATATACGAGAACGCGTAAGCGTATGAGATCTGGGACGCGTCAGTCTTCTTCGCTGGCAGATTTCGCTGGCAAGCCACGTCACGTGTCACGTGATCGTGACACAGCCCCCTCACTAGCCGAAGGCGTCTCGCCTTCCTGCCTTGTGCTCGGGAAAGACCTACGTCGCGTCGTGTTAGTTCGGTCATACGGTATGAAGCGACGAGAGGTCGGAGGGGGAGAATCGGGCGCGCGGTGCGTGCACGGGTCTCCGAAACGCGGGTGGCGGCTGGGGACGAAACACCGAGTGCCACGCAGGCAGAACTTGTGCGGTCGCGGGCAATCTTTCGAGGTGTGTCCCTGTTCACAGTATAAGCAGAGGACGTCGCGCGGCTCTTCTCCGTGTAGACGAGTGAAGGGCAGCGGGGGAATGCGGGGCGGCGGTAGAGGGTCGCGGAGAGGGGGTTGAGGAGGAACTGGTCGTGGGGCTATACCTTCGAGAACGTCGAGATGGGCCCGGAATCTGCGGTCATTCGACCCCGGTTCTTCGATATAGAACGTGTCGAGTCCTCTGGGCAAGGGCTGCGGTAAAAATGGAAAGATGCGAGAGGTGATATTGGCCTTGCGAATGCGTCTATCGATGGACTCGGCCTCCGCCAGCCAGTCGTTCCAGAGGTTGTCCAGCTCCCTCATTCGTGTAAACAGTTTGCTTTTACGACGAGTCGAGAGTCTGAATCGATGAATGTCGGCAGCAGCTCCAGGGTCTGAAACCAGAGCCATAGCCCTATCGACGTCGTTCTTCGTGGGATGCCCATCCGTAAATAATGCCAGTGAATTACCTGGCGCCACGCCTACGTTAGTCCGCGGAGGCGTGGGGTTTGCGTAGAGCGGTTTGTAGTATTGCGGCTTCCCTCTGCCTTCCGTACCTAGAGCTACAGGTTGGTCGCGTTGATTGATTGCGAAGCGGATATAGGGTGCCGGTCCTCTAGTACCGTCTTCGAAGAGAATGTCGAATGCGTAAGGCTCCGTACGTCGTGCTATCTTCCAACCCCCTCCCGGGTGTTCCGGAGGCGCTGGCTCTGCCAGTAGCAGTAGGGGAGGTGAGCGGAAAGCTTGCCTCCATTCTTCATGAGCTTCTTTGGCTGGGTTCGGTTCTTCTGCGGGCGGGGCAACGCTATCGCTGTGGACAGAGATTGTCGCCGGAGGTTCTGCGGCGTGTCGCGGCAGCTCTTCGATAGATTCTTCGATAGGCTCCGGGACGTCGTCGGGATAGATCCCGTACTCTCTGATAGCGGTCTGAGCCAGTTCTTCTCTTTTCTCGCGCCTTAGACGCTCTCGTCTTCTAGCTCGAACTCGGGAATGACGGCGCCAGCGTCCGTCAGTCTCCTGATACGTGGCGTACCCGATCGAGTCTTGCCTCGTAGTTGGCGTGTCCGCACGGGCGTCATGGTCGGCAGCGACCCAAGCCCAGTCATTGACGCGGCGATCGATGTCCCTGCGTATTTCGATGGGTAGTTCTGCGTCAGTGACGAGATAATGCTGAGGGGGATGACGGGGATGAGGTTGGACGAGAGGATCCATGGAGAGGCAGTTGATAGTTTGTGTTAGTCTCTTTCGTTCTTTATATCTTTGGATGAGATCTGGTGCGTGAATGTCTGTCTCAGTTTCCCAACTGTCGTACGCATCAGCATATCCTTTCCAATGGACTAGAAACTGTAATGTCTTCTTCTTTCCTGTCCGGCGTTCTCCTCGTATTTCTTCTACTTCCCACTCTTCTTCCCCATCGATAATATCTGGAGCGGGTTCTTCGAAGTTCTTTCCGCGCATCTGCGTTCACGGTACGGGGTTAGAAGCGAAGCGTGGAAAACATTGTGTATCTTCCACTGCGTTGGTAGCGCCAACTGATACGACGTTTTTGAAACGACCTGTGCCACCATAAACGGTCCATACCGTCGTGGCGCTAACTTGGCTGTCGGGTGCGTCGTCCTCAAGTTTGTGGCTTCAAGCCATACCTTTTGTCCGACCGCATATTGTTCGTGCTTCGATTCCCGAATCCAAGATTCTTGCGTCGCCCTCATGGCCGAGGCGGCGTCTTCTTGTGCTTCTTTGAGTCTGTCCAGTCTTTCTGTCGCTTCTCGTGAATTAGTGCGGGTGTTCGCGGGTTGATGGACTCGTGGAGTGAATCCGAAGAGAATCTCGAACGGTACTTTCTTCGTCGTTTCCGACTTCCAAGCGTTCAGGGTATACTGCGCAATCGATAACCAATCCGCCCAATCGTCGTTGTGATTACTGAAGACACGAAGGTATTGCTCCAATCTTTGGTTCGTCCTTTTGGATTGTCCATCTGTCTGTGGATGATATGCGGTACTAATATTTTGTTCGATTTGTAATTTCTTCGTCAATTCTCTGAAGACTCTTGCCGTAAATCGCGGGTCTCGGTCCGAGATCACTTTACTTGGTAGGCCGTAGTGCGGGAGTACATGCTTGAGATACAATGCTGCCATTCCTACCGCATCCATGGCTTCGTTACAAGCCAGGAATATACTGGCCTTTGTACAACCTTGATCCGTTATCGTCAGTATGGTGTCGTACCCGCGGGATTTCGGAAGCTTTGTAATAAAGTCTAGTGCGATTGTTTGGAATGGTAACTGTTGTTCTTCGTGTGTGATGGGATAGATCGGTATTTTTGGTCTACCCGGTAGGTTTTTGTTAGCTTGGCAAATTGCGCAACCGTTTACGAATTCCGTTACATCTCGCTTCATGCGGGGCCACCAATAGTGTTCCTGTATTGCAGCCAGTGTTTTTGTTATACCTGGATGCCCAGCTGTTGGGACGTCGTGAAATAGCGAGATCACCCCCCGCTTAAGGCCCACATCGTCCACGATGGCGAGGCGGTCGGCGCGAAAAAAAGAGAGTCCGCGCGGGTGAGCGTGCCCCGAGCGACCAAATCCAGGAGAGCAGGGCGATGCGCCGCCTGCGCAAGACGGAGGCGATCATCAAGAGACGAAACCGCCATAACGCAGGCAAACATAGATGGGGGAAGGACAAGGACGTCGTCGTTGTCCGGGATATCGGAGAGAGGCGTCGACAACGGGTGGCGCGAGAGGGCGTCAGCCTGCAGCAAGGACCCAGGGCGGTGAATGAGGCGGAGGTCATAATCAGCTAAGACGTTGACAAGGCGGGGCAACGCGGCGGCTGATGCGTTGCGGGTGTCGATAATGTAGGAGGTTTGCGTGATCTGTAAGACGGTAACCGGATGGGGACCTCCAACGAGCAGGTGGCGCCAGTGTTCGAGTCCACGGACAAGACCGAGAAACTCGCGATCATAAACGTCGTAGTTCCGTTCCGCGTCGTTGAAGGACTGCGAAAAGTAACCGACAACCTGAGCTTTTCCTCGCTTATCGCGCTGCGTCAAGATGGCCCCGAGTGCAAACGCCGAAGCATCAGTTTGCAATTCGTACGGTGAGGTCGGGTCGGGCTGTTTCAGTGCGGGCCGACTTGTGGCAATGTCTAAGAGTGTAGTCAGAGCTTTGGTGCAGCCAGACGTCCAGTGGAAGGGGGCGTCCTTTTTTGAGGAGTGCATTCAGAGGTCGTGCTATGGCCGCAAAGTTTGGGATAAACGGTCGTTGGTAATTGAGAACGCCGAGCGTGCTGCGTACTTGGCGTACGGTGGAGAGAGTCCGGGGCCAGTCTCGTAAGCCGCTGACTTTGTCCGCTCCATGCGGATGATACCACGGTTGATCGTCATTCCGAGGTAGTCGATTTCGCTTACTTCAAACACGCACTTTGCTAGTTTCAAAAAAATAGCTTTCGCGTTGTAGAATGTCGAGTACGGCACTGACGATCTCTCGATGACGAGCAAGATCATCCGTGGTCGCGATTAAAATGTCGTCCATGTAGACGTAAAGCTCTCCGGGATATTTGTCGAGGAGGTGTCTGAGCATGCGATACATTGCGCGCGGGAAAACGTTGATGGTGAATTTGTTAGCCCAAAGAACATGACGAGTGGTTCGAATAGGCCTAGTGGTGTTTTGAAGGCTCCCTTCCATTGATCCCCGTCCTTGATGAGAATGTGTTGTAGCCCCAGCGTATATCAAACTTGGTGAATAGACTTTTATTGCCCAGCGAGGTCAAGATATCACTGATCAGCGGCAGCGGGTATTCGTCTCTAACTGTCCACGCGTTGAGTGCTTTGTAATCTTGTACGGGCCGGAGCGAACCGTCTTTTTTTTTATGAAGAAAAGCGGGGAGGCGTAAGGTGATTTGGATTCGCGAATGTATCCTTTTGCTAGTTGTTCGGACAGGAAATCGCGAAGGTGCTTTAATTCTGTAACGTTCATAGGGTACACTTTAGTGCCTAAGTGATCTGGAGCCCCTTCCTTTAATACTATAGCGTGGTCATCTACGCGCGACGGTGGGAATCTTTGCGCGGCTTTCTTCCGAGAAGACGGTCGAGAAGGCAGTGTATTGCTTCGGGTAGTTCCGTTGTTTTCTTTACTTCTCCCGCGGCCATGGCCATTTTCTGTGCGATCGTCTCGTTGATCGCTTCTCCTCCCTGGTCCGATGGTCATTGGTCCGCCGTTGTAGTTCGCGTCGACCAGTTAATAGAGGGTTCCCGAGCTTGGACCACGGGATTCCCAAGATGGCGCGACAAGATCCGAGATCGGTAACGAAGAAATCGAGGATAGACTTGCTTCTGCCATCTATAAGGGTGAGTCGACACTTTTGTTCTAGCGCTCCTGCTGCGTTGATCGTTCCATCTGCGTTTCGAATATCTACCTTTTCTGTAGATTCCGTGGTAAAGCCCAGAAGGCGAGCGGCGCCTCGATCGATGAAGTGCCGCTTGCTCCCGAGTCGAGAAGAAGTAGCAGTTTCTGGTTTGGTTCCTTCGACGTTGGCCGCGATCGTTACTGATTGCTCCCTAACGCTTTGAATAGCATTGACCTTGACCGCGAGTCGTCTTCGTTTTCTCCCCGCTTCGAGTAGGAGCGCCGAGATGAGTTCGTGTCTAGCGGTGGAAGTCATATTAAGGACCGCGGCTCG
>JAKELH010000764.1:0-31352 GCA_021525015.1 Lactarius pseudohatsudake | reverse complement strand
TTGTTTTTTTTTGCTCAGAAGCCCGAACTACGTGTTTCTGCGAGAGAGTCTGCTCGGAATATTGTCGCTCCTTCCACCTTACCCAATTGCAGCGTAGTTCTTTGCACTTTGAGAAACGCTTGATCAAACAGAAGATTGATGAGCATGAAATATCTCTTCAAGCACTCAAAGAGCGGATGGTTGATGTAGAAAAAACATAGCGAGCACCACCCATGCAGTTGGCACCTTACTGTTATATGGATCAAGTTGGTATCCCCATCCCTGATATGGCGGAGCACGTAGCCGCCTCCATTGTGTTTTCAGAGGTCGGTCTTAACCTCTTTTGCAAATCCACACGCGTTGACAGGATGACGACGCTAGCGACCCACAGGATGGTGACGCTAGTGACTCGCAGAATGGCGACGCAAGCGACTCGCAGGATCAGACTTTAGAAGACGCAGCCACTTCCGAAACGGTCCCCCGGTCATGACTTCGTAAACCGGTCTCCCTCTGTCTTTCCCGCTGGCACTTAGTTTTATTTTATTTTAGTATTTATGCCAGGTCATCACGTGACATCTTACCCCGTTCTGGGATGATGCGCCACCAGCAAGATAGCAGAGATGTCGGGTCATATAAGGTCGGTCTGATCAGCGAACTTGATGCCTGAAACATCGGCGGAAACGGAACCGAGTGAGCTCGGAATCGTGACTGTATTTATTAAATTGGTCGGACTGTCGGAGGTCGAGCTCGATCCACTACCTAGCGCAAGGTATTGTCGATGTAAGTATTGCTCGCGGCGAGCGCAGGATGGTCACTATTGGCACCGTCGTGGAAGATGGTGCTCGAAGGAAAGGATACAGTTGCCGTGTTCACGTGGCGAACGCGAATTCTCGTCGAAAATCTTTAAACTTGGGTAAGATCATTGTTTTATTTACTAGGCGCTCTCTAATTATCCTCCTAGCGCCATTTCAGACCTGGTCTGCGCCTTCTACGCTTGGGATCGCCTCGACGCCGCGAGACAACTCGAATCGAATCGGTCTAAACGACCGATCGAACACGTCGCCCGATCCATTCGCAAGGTTCAAGTGGACCTTCACGTCCAGCCTGAAACGCCATTCATTTGTCTGTGGAAAGGGTAAGTCAGCGGTTTTGATAGCGCGAAGGGAGGTACTCACCCTAGCTACAAGCGGCCCAATGGCCCCCTTCAAGCCTTTCCACACCGCCTTGAGGCGCGCGCAAGAGTTTACCAACAAGTCCGAATAACATTCTAAACGGTGGTAAGTCGTTTGTTTGCGACAATGCGAGGGGTGACTCACATTTGGAGTTTTGAGGGGGGAGTCGACGGTGATGACGCGAGGGGGGAGTCGACGGTGATGACGCGAGGGGGTAATCGAGCGCCGGCGCCGACGCGTACTGGGCGAACAAGCGCCGGCGTCGACCCGCCCGGAGAACGAGCGCCGGCATTGTTCTAGGCAAAATCGACTTGCAGGCTCGCGTTTCCACGCACTGGCAGCAGCCAGAGCTTGAAGGGCATTCAAGTTGAGGACTCTGAGAGTTTTAGTTTTTTTTCGCACCGTGCCACCGCCGACTTCATGCTCAGGCTGTACTATATATGATTTCTGCAATACACTGTCAAATCCGAGTCGTTTACAAAAATTGGCGGCACATGGCACATGCACCGCCAGCCTTGAACGCGCCCCCCCGACTTCGTATTAGCCTACGTAGGATACAGATATTACACTAAATATTAAGTATTAATATTGCACAACCATATCTATTATAGTTATTTACACTGTAGCCTGATTGGCTTGACTCGGACTTGCGTATAAGTGGTGCACAAAGATGTAGAGACGAGAGACACGGAGACAAGACGGGGGTGTAAGGTACGACATCTGCAAGACGACACTCGCTTAATTTTTTGCTTATTCGACTAATAAGCCACTTAAGCACTCCTAAGCAAGCATTAAACGGATTTCAGATTAACCGAGTTTTAACTGAGTTAAGCAAAATAAGTAGATTCAATTCCTTATTGAGCTTAATTGTTCGCTTATTCATGGCTTAATTGGGGCTTGGCCCATCCTTATTTATTAGAAACACGGCTTAATTCCCAAGCAGACAATCAAGATTCGGTCAATTATGGTATATTCAGAGCGACTACGATACAGGGTGTTGTCGAACCCCCCACAATTGCTACAAAGGTGTGCCACCCAGGTACTTCCGAAACTGGGGCGCAGAGGGTGGACTTCCTGGGGCGAGTGAGGCGGACTCACCCTCCCTCTTCACAGGCCAGCGTTAGCCCGGGTTATCTTGGGGATTTCCGCTGACAGAGGCAAATGACTGCATCGTGGTCAGTCCAAGCGGAGACTGTGGAGGTGGGTTAGCGCGCTGGTTGTGGCAACTTGAGGCCGGCCATTACCTTGCACGAAGAGGCCGGTGTCGTCGCTTTGAGGAACCGGAAATTGTCATCGCTGTCTCAAGGGTGGGATTGGCATCATTGCCGTTGCATTAAAGGGACACTGCCCAGTCACGGAACACCGCATCATATGCCTTGTGCGAACTGAGACGCAAGGATCAGCGACGCTGTGAAGGTTCAGGCCATTCAGGGGGCACAATGGATACATACCTCTGAGTGCTTTGCGGCCGAGTGGGACAGCACGGTCCCCACACTGTGCGGGGGTGGTGGGATCACGAACATGAGTTAAAAAGCCAAAAGGCCAAAAAAAAAAAGAACCTTGTCATGACATCACGCAGCGGGCTCAATTTCGAGACAGTATGACTGGCAATGATGGTAAGAGTAGGAAAGAGGTCAATAGGAAGAACAGAAAAGAATAATATTCGAAGACGTACGATGTGGTAGTGACGACTTGGACAGGCTAGAGTCTTGTCGTCAGCTTCACAATAGGGAAACTCAAGTAGACACCTGACTTACAGGCTGTGAGTGCTGTGAGCTCCTCAGTCGGATAATAACGTTGTTAATGTAGGCTTGCTCGAAGTGGAGGGGTGTTGGCACGGACTGGTCGAACCTTCGAACATTCGAGAGCGCAGTGACGAACGCGAGTGCGTTGATCGTTGATTGTTGAAATTCGAACTCCGTCTCAAATTGTGCTATTGTGATTGGCTCGCTTGGCCGGGTCTTTGTGTTTGTTTTGTTTTGTCGTTTTTTCACCAAGTCGGCTTGGCTGCAATGCGAGCTAAGTGTTGCCGCTATCCTGGGCCCATCGATGTCGACGCAAATTATATTCACTTCTTGCTGGCTACCTAGGTCTCTTCTGTCTGCAAAAATGGTCTTCACTTGTTTCGAAAACGGCAGCTTCAAGTTACATGGTATGCTTCCCGATTGCCTCCTTCACCCCTCAGGCTTCTCTCAACTCGATGGTAACATGATCCGCAATGTTCGCCCCGAACCTGAGATCAGCGGCCTGAGGCCCGATGAGTCACTGGCAGCCGCGTGTGACCTGGGTCTTGACTACCTCAACCGGCGCACACCGCAACACATCCAAGCGTAGCACTGCAACCGCTGCGTGCAGGGCCGCCGACCGCAGCGACAACGATGCGGCTGTATGCGGGTCTCATTTCGATGACGACATAGCAGCTTGCGACCGGACAATGCGAGCCACGAGCTGGGCGGGCTCCAATTACGATAGCGAACGACCTGGCCGTGTGCAACCGTGTGCAACTCCCTGACTACGATAATCCTGTCCTGTCGCTCAGACCCGTTTCGCTAACCATGATGACCGCAACGACGCTGCCGCCACTGGGCGCGCATGCGACCCCGACCACATTGAGGACGTCGGCGATGAGACGATGGCAGCGGTGACGGTGACCGCGTCACTGCAATGAGAATGACAGGACTCCTCCGCATTCGACCCCAAGCCCGACGACGCCTATTCGACCGGGTGATAGTGCACACGTTGAGTTGGCATGGGTAACGATGGTCTTCAGGAGCTCGGGGCCTAGCTATATTTGGAGTCTTACTTTCTTAGTACTCTTATTAGTTTACGCTGTGCGTTTGAGTGAAAACGGAGCTCTGAATTGAATGGTCTTAAATCCGATTGATGTGACTTAGCCTCGCTGATGGCTTAGTGATAGAATGACCGAATTTAAGCGATGAACTAAGACAGGTTAAACTCTTGTCGTTTTGCTGATGCCATCATCGGTTTACTCAGCCTTTCAACAGCCTTGAGCTCATTATCTCTACAGTACGTGTAGCTAGCCTTTCGCACTATAGAACACCTGGTCGCAGGCAGCCTGGTTGTGAAGGAGGTAGAACGGCTCAGAGGCGAGCATTGCACAACTGTTACGCCAGGTGGTCAGCATGGTTTCGTGCTGTTCCATCAATCAATCATTTCATTTTCGGGTACCCAATATACGAGCGGTTCATCTGTACGCCCTTCAGTTTACGTCCTTCGGTTTATTCCTTCATGGCATTAGTTCCCTTGTTCGACGGTCTAGCACCGGCTATCGTCTCTACCCAAACTTATATCTTATATCACCACAGTTTCGTGGGCGGTTGGCGGCACTAGCTCCTCTCACACGTCCACATCGACTCGCCACCCAAGATCTGGTGGCTTTATTGAAATCAAATTTTCAATCAGTCCCCTTGACGTCTCCTGTCAGTTGAGTCGGGAGGAACTGTCGCTTATCTTCTGGTTTTATGATGGCCGTGTTCATGGTGAGTCACTACGTCCCCGTATTAGCTATAGCCCGCTCCCTCCACTGCACTCAGGCAGCTATGTTATAGATGCTCTGTCAACACATTGTCCTCACATTTTTGGGACTTCCTCGTTCCTTAATTGCCGTAATTGCGAGGAACATGAACTCTGAGGTCTCAGGTATGTATACGTGTCATCATATGCGTCCCGAATATTCACACTTCTTAGGTCCGGTTGTCGGTATCGACTTGGGGACGATCAACTCTTGCGTCTCTGTCAAGACCTTTTGAGTCGTCAAGAACTCGGAAGGCGCACGGATAACACCTTCCGTCGTTGTGTTCACAAAGATGGTGAGCGTTTCGTTGACCTTCCCGCTAAGCGACAGGCAGTCGTCAACTCGCAAAACGTGTGTTCACACTCAAGCGGTTGATCGGCCGTCAGTTCGGTGACAAGGAAGTGAAGGACAATATGAGGCACTGGTACGAAGACCTTTTTCATTGTTTTGAGAGAGCGTATTGTTTTATGTCCGTCCTTCTGTCGGCCATTCACAGTTGTCCCCAAGCCTGATGGGCGGGCGGCCAGCAGTATAGTTCCACAGCAAGCAGCGACAATATGTGAGTCGTCGGCGCTTATTACTTTCTCTTGACTTGCGCTCCAGAGAGCTATCGTCATGGTCCTGGTCAAATGAGGGGACGGCAGAACGAGCCTATTCAAGAAGGTCAAGTACGTATGTCGCGTCGATCTAATCCTGTCCACAGCTGCCACTGTATGCTATAAATTCTGACCCATAGCCAAGCCGTCAACACCGTCCGCATGCTCAGCGTGACACGTCAGGCATTGAAGGACGGGCCTTGAAGTCCTTCGCGTAATCAATGAGCCTACTGCCGCAGCTCTTAACTACGGACTTGACCTCGCCGACGACTGTTATCGCTGTCAACGATCTTGGTGGTGGTACCTTTGATATTTCCATCCTGGAGATGCAAAAGGACGTGTTCGAGGGTCAAGTCAACGAACGCAAGCGGTACTACTGGATCCTCGACTTTGTCGCGCAGACCTACTATTTGTGCGCATCGTGTTCTTCCTCGGTGATTGCGGCTGATCGCGTCTGTCTCAAACTACGCACATGTACGTTTTACAGCGCCGCACAGGTGGATGTCGCCTCCACGGTGGAGTACTTCGGTCGAACAGGGTGTGGTCATCAGCCGCCCGTATGCGAGCCCCATGTCTGCTTTCTGCCGGCTCACGTTCACCAGCGGGCGCTTCATCGGCGCCGAGCTCTTGTGCCTTGTCGTCACCACGTTTTTGCTGAGCACGTACAGCGTCGCGCCCTGCCTCGGGACCGCTCGGCATGGACAACCGTGGCATCGTCGGCCTCTCCTTGCTGAGCATCTGCCCGGTGCGTCTCTCTCGCGTTTGTACAGCCCTTCCCTCTTGTGCGCGTGCTGTCAGGTCCCGTGTTTTTAAGTCCACATCCGAAACGTGAGGCCCTGGCATACAGAAATTACGCTCTGCTCGGGGGTTGCTGTGTCTTTCTTTCAGTATCCCGCCGCATTTCTTTTTGCCCGCCGGGAAAAAGTCGACAAAACGTTACAATGGAGAGTGGTATGTCACATGCTCCGTTGTTCGCTACGGCTTGACTTGACAATTGTCCTCCTCTTCTTTTTGCTTTTCTACCACTTACACTCTCCTGTCATTTCTTCCATTTGGTGTGCATGTATTGTTCCGGTGTGCACACATTCTGCGTGCTCTCTGTTCGCTTCCCCCGTTATATCACGTGACTCGACGCGTTACGGGGAAAACGCGGAAATAATAGGGGGCTCGGAAGGAATACTCTTGTTGCTGCACAAAATGGGCGTGGCTGGCCTTTGGGATGTAAGTACGCTCACAGTAACTGCCCTCTCAACCAAGTGGACCCTCTAACACAGCTCAGATTCTCAGACCTTCCGGGAAACTGCGGTCTCTCACCCACATTGCCGTCGTTGATGGTTTCGAGGCCAATCCTGCCAATTTTCGTGGTCTTCGCATCGGCATTGATGCCTCCATCTGGTTTTTTCACGCCGTGCACGGAAGAGAGGGAGAGAACCCCGAACTTCGCACACTGTTCTTCCCTGTGCCAGGCTCACGAGCGCACCATTCCTCCCTCTTTTCATCTTCGACGGTCCCAAACGCCCTAAGGTCAAGCGCGGAAAGAGAATTTCTGAGCGAAAGTACTGGCTCGTCGACAGTATGAAGGAAATTATCGAAGCATTTGGATTCGAATGGAGAATGGTGCGTTCAGATTTTTCTTTATTTTGGCGTTCTGCTAACTGAGGAGGCCCCCCTGAAGGCCCCTGGCGAGGCGGAAGCAGAACTGGCTCACCTAAATAGTATAGGGGTTATCGACGCGGTCTTATCAGATGACGTCGATAACTTCCTCTTTGGTGCTAAGATGGTCATTCGCAGGTGCGCCCTAGCTAACCCACGCACGCAAATCGCCCCTCTCATCCTTCTCGATCTAGCTCAAGCGTCAACCTCTCAGGGAACAGTAAGCACACCATGAAGAACGCGGATGGTCGTGTGGACGACAACCACTCCACGGTCTACACATCGGCCGACATCCTCGTGCACCCATCCGTCCAGCTGACCAGAGGTGGACTCATCCTCATCGGTCTGCTCTCCGGTGGCGACTACCACCCCGCCGGCCTCGCCCGCTGTGGGACCGGGATCGCTCACAGGCTCGCAAAGTGCGGGTTCGGCGACGAACTCCTCAAGGCCACTCAGTCTCTGACCCGCGACGAGCTCCCCGACTTCCTCACCACGTGGCGCGAGGACCTGCGCGGCGAATTGCGCACCAATTCGCGTGGGCACCTCGGCTCCAAGAAGCCCTCCCTGGCCAAGGCCGTACCGGACGCGTTTCCCGACATCGACGTCCTGCTCTCGTACACCAATCCGATCATCAGCGCAACGGACGCCAGCGCGTGCCACACACGCACACTGCCCCGGTGGGAGCGCGAACCGGATCTAGGGAGACTCGCGCACTTTTGTGAGTTGCGCTTTGAGTGGGGGCTCAAAGACATCATCATAAAACGCTTTCGTACCATCTTGTGGCCAAGTATCGTGCTCCGTGCCCTGCGACGCTCTGCGTTGGAAGCGGCAGCTGTCGGTGTGCCCGGCGGGAAGGAGAGAAGACCGCTTCAGGCGACTCCGTCAACGTTTCTGGCGCGGCACTTCTCTTCTTTGGGTCCCGGTGCGTACGACACAGGAGACGGAGACGCTGGAGACGGAGACGCTGGTGGATTGCGGGACTCGTTGTGAATATTCATGGCTCGCGGATGCACGCCTACACAGATGGCATCTTGGAGTATCGCCTCGAGGTCGCGCCTGCGCAGCTTGTGTCCCTTGCCCGTGCGGGAATTCAAGAATCCCGAAAGCCCGCGGACACCACGTACGACGTACTCACCCCCTCGGCATCTGAGGATAGTGGCGGAGATCCCGACGACAGGGACACGGGCACAAGGAAAAGGAAGCGTGGTGCGCGCGCCCCACTGGAGCCAGACAGCCACTTGCGTATGTGGATGCCGGCGTGTATGGTCCGTCCTGCGCTCCCGGATCTTGTCAAGCGGTATGAAGCTGAGCTCGAGGCGAAACGCACGAAGAAGTTGTCAAAGGGTAAGCAGCGAGCGTTGCCGCTGGCGAAGGCGGCTCGCAATGGCAACGCCGAAGAGGGGCAGATCCCCCGCGCTGTAAGGCCAACCTGTCGTTCGGCCTGCGCCTTTGCTCACCGACCCTTACTTTACCTACGGCCATTCTCTCGCGTCGGCCTCGTGTTTTCGTCTGTCAACCCTCGTCTCATCCTCGACTTTTCGTTTACTTTCCTCCCACTACGGCGTTCAAGTTTCTTCTCACATATTCGACTTGGTCGCATTTCGATTCGTTTGGCCTTAGGTACTGATCGTTTCGTATAAAGGCTGTCTGTCGTGTTCGTGCTCTCAATGTCATAGTCGGTTCCCCTGTTCTCATTCTCGTTTTCGTTCTCCCGCGTGATTTGACAACCATCTCGGATCAAGTCTTAAGTCGAAGACATCCGACTCTTGTCGTCCTCTTTGCACGTCGTTTCTTTTCGCCTCCCTCAAGATCGACCTTCTTCTCCATACTCGAGTTTGCTCTACTGATTCCCTTCTCCCCCTTCTAGGTCTCCTACTTCGTGCTACATCGGCTCCACGAGATCTCGTATTCGCCTCTCTCTTCACCTTCCTCATTCGACTTCGCGTGCGCCTCGTCCTCCGTTGTCGCGTCTGTTCGACGATCTCTGGTTCTTGAGTCGTCTACTATCTCTTTCTACATCAGTTACCTCCCTTCGACTTGACCGATTCCGCGCGCGTAACGATCGTTTCGTACATGTTCTGGCTTCACTCTGTTCCCGTTCCTCCAAATTTGTACCCTCCTGCTCCGTTCTCGCGTCTCGTCTTGGTCTCTGGTTCCTGGCTCCTGCAGCGACTCAGCTTCTCGAGTTCGATTTCGACGCCTTCCAAGCTTTGCTGGTTACGGGCAATGGAACCCTCGTGCTTGGCCAAGTCCTTCTCTGCTTTAGTCATCGCTACCCTGCTCTGGTGATCCCCTCGCTTGCAATGTCGATGTGTAGCTTCAGGCCATCAACTTTTGCCCTCTGCGCAAGTAACTGGGAACCGCCGATATCGAGAATCTTCTTCTCGAGGGCCTTGATCGCTTCTTCGATCGTACCCGACGGAGACTGCAACCTTTTGAGCTCGTTCTGGGCGGTAGAAATCTCGCGTTCTAGGAATGCGACACGAGAGAGATCACCCGCACCTGGCTTGCTCTGCGTCCTAAGTTGGCTCCAGCCTTAACATACTACGAACAACAGAGAGTGATGCGGTGCTTACTCGAGGTCGTGGACCCACTTTTCAGCTTCTATGACGCGCTTCCCGGCGTTTCGGATATCGAGATTGACCAGGTCAATCTCGAGGTTGATCTGCGGCCCAGACCTCCCCACAGCCTCTAGCTCCGCTTCAGCTGCCCGAAGCTCTTCCATAGCCTCTGTGAGCTTCAAGGCAGCGGCTTCGCTGTCCTGCTCGTACTTTTGCGGTAAGTCAGGCGGAACCGCATCGACACCACCTCTGGGTTTTGCCGCGCCCCCGGACATCGTGCCAGACGAATCGACGAGCTCTCCCACGAGAGTGACAACTCGCCACCCGCGCGCACCGGATGCTATGCGATTTGCTTGCGCGAGATCCTGCGCGACCAATGTGTCACGCAATGCCTTGTAGAACGCATGAGCGAACCGCGGTTCCTTCGGCTCGACGAGGTCGAATAGGCGTGGGACGTTCTCTGGAGTCTGGATGGACCTCATGCCGTTCGTCTCGTCTATCTTCTCGAGCGCAAGGAAATCCGCGCGTCCGACGTCTTGCTTTCGGAGGTACTCGATGCAGGCTTGACCCTGCTGCACCGTGTCCGTGACCATGTCGTTGAGGGAACCACATGCAGTTGTAATCGCCGCGTCGTACCTGTCAGGGATAGTCCCGAGACTTCCAAGTCGACCCTGCTCCATGACGTGAGGTTCGCCAAAAACTTCCACGTGGTACTCACATGAAATCCGCTGACCCGACCTGACTTCCTCAAGCGTGTCAGACCATCCAAGACCTTGTTCTGTGAAGCGCTGGCCGCTTGTGACGCTTTGGCCTCCTCGGCACATTGCCTCGTGGAGGATGCTTGAGCACGGTGCTGGTTTACGCGGATGATCAAGTCCTACACGGGGCGAGCCTCGTATTAGCCGTCTGTAATGAACCCTTGATAATCATACCCGGACTCTCTGCCTCACAGCGTTCGCCTCCCGTTGGAGAGACCGCCCCTTAGTCTTGAGGTTTTCGAGTTCTCCGATCTTGGAGCATGGTTAGAGAGCGAACAACACGGCTAGACCAAGAAAACACACCTTGGCCTTCTGGTCGCTCTTGACTGTTTCAAGAGCCTCTTGTGCCTCCGCACTGGCCTGTTCGACCGCCTCAGCCTTCTTGACCAGCATGTCACGCTCACTTGTCTTGACATCGACCTCGGCTTGTTTTTGGTTAATCTCCGTTTTCCAGGGCTGGAGCTCCTTCTGTTTTTGCTCGATCTGATCACGAAATACCTGGGTCTTATCTGCAGGGCCGGTGAGTGCGCGACTGTCTGAGAATGAGCAGGTCGATGCCTTCAAGGTTGTCGCGGATGCCTTCAAGTACCTCTTCCTCCCGCTGCACCTCTTTCTCGTGTTGGTCGGCTTTCTCCTTCTCGTTCCTCACCTCTGCAGTGTTTTCTTGGATGGAGCGGAGGGCGTTGTTACGGGCGTTCTCGTCCTGCAACACGAACCGGTCAGCCGGTACCGGACGGACATGCGGCACTGAAAACCATACGTCCTGCAACAGTTTCTTGAGTTTCTCGGCATATCTATGGGCACGTTGACGCGCCTCTTCCAGGCCTACTTCCCGCTTTTCGTATACTGCCATCTCTTTGAGTGCCAGGCCCAGATCGAAAAGGGGTCGGAGTCGGGCGTTCAGCGCTGAGTCACGTGTTGCTGGCAAGAGACCACATACCGTTCGAGGCGTTCGCCAGGGCATCAATTCGAACACGCGGCCGTCCTCGGCCTTGTCACGCATTGTGTAGAGCGCGTCACAGAAGGCGTCGGCCCACTGGATCGAGGCATTCGCAAAGGGAGCCGTTGTAGGGAGGTTGACGGGGCGGGCACCTTGAAGAGCCGCTGGATGGTGTCGAAGAAGGATTCAGGGAGAGGGGTTAAAGATAAAGAGGATGCGGATGCGACCAAAGCCGCAAAGGGGGGACGACGAGTGCGAGAGCGAGAGCGAGCGGGAGGAAATGAAATGAAACGAGACGAGACGAGACGACGCTGTCCGTGGCGGCGATAGTGATGAGTGGTCTTGGTTGTGAGTTGCCTGCGGTAGGGCCTGACTTCGAAATGAGGGTCGCACTGGCACGAGACGGAAAGGGTGAAAGTTGGTGATACGAACGCTAGTGTATTCGGCAGAAGGGAAGGGGGGTATTATACAGGGAAACCCGTAGCTAACGGTAAGGAAAACGGGTGGCATAGGGGAAGCGAGTCGAGGGAGCACGGAGGTAATCGAACACAGATACGAGACGCAGGAATCGAGGGCGTAAGGTACGAGCGGCGAGCGAGACAAAGAACCCCGAATCCGAGACAGTGAGATATGCCGAACAGGTGCCGGCGTCGAGGCCGATGACAGCAGGCGCACTACAGGATCTGTAAGTATGAAGACAACAGAAACAAAACCGCACATTGACCTCTTAACAAAGGGGACGGCGTGGCTGAGGTGTCAGGGTGGCAAAGGAGTGATTGTTCGATATGGGCGTCGAGCGGTGGAACGAAGAGCGGCAAGGCCAGCGAACAAAGACGGGATGACGCGCAGGGACGCGGGGCCTGTCTACGAGTGGGCTGCGAACCGCTTGCCAGGTGAATATGGGTAGCGACGATCCATGGGCGATGCGACGAAGGAAGAGCGAGTGTGTGTATTGGGAAGGGAAGGAGAGATACCAGTGGTGAGCGCCGGTGAGCGACGGGTGAGCGACGAGTGCGAATCGATGTCGCGAGAATCCGAGAGGTCACGTGGTGGCTTCGCGTTATTTGAGTTATTTTTCCGAGACCGTGACGATTGACCTTAGGGATTGTAGATAATATATTTCCGAATAAAATGTGTAGCATTGAAGAACAAAAGTAAATAAGTAAAGCTAGTGACGGTATGTCGCCGCAGAAACGAGCACAGCCTGCATGTTTTCGGCCTTGAGCCAATCACAAAATTTTCGAGGACTATACAAAGCCTCGTATTTCTCCAAGAATCGTAGGGCCAGGCGAACGTCCCAGTTTGGCTTGGCAGAGAGGGCAGTCACAAGGTCAATGACCTTCTTTCTCCTGCCGCATTCTGTCCGCTGCCCACCGTTGTTTCGCCGCCACTTTGCACCCCAAGCCTCGGTCAACTCCCTTGTCGACAAATGTCCTCCGATGCCTTCCGTCCACTCGGTCCAATAGTCAGTCAGCCGGTTGACCGACTGGTAAAGGTAAACCGGAAGGAACTCCCCTTGGACCCAGTCCCACGTGTGCTTGTGAACACGCGCCTCACCATACTTCACAGTAAGCGACTTCCATTTTGCGAGCTGGGCCGGGGTCATAGGTTGTCCTTGGTACAAGGGAATGTGACGCTGCTGCTGCGTGGAACTGTGAGCGAGGTTAGAATGAGCCGAGCCCATGAGTGGCTGAGTGGGTTGAGTGACCGCACAGGTCAGGCTCGACGTGGGTGTGCCAGTGGATGGACTGGATATATTGATTGTGATGTTGGGATTGGTGGCCGCAGGAGATGTTGCGAACGGCTGGGGTGATGAGGTGCCGGAAATGGCTCGGAAAGTATCGTGAGGGTCGGACAGACTTTGAAGGGCGCGCACCGCTGCCATACCCGAATGAGTACTATGCCAAACGAGACGAGAAAAAAAAAACCTTTGTTCGCCTTGCAGTCGCCCTTGAACGACTTCGACCCGACAAGTACCTGCAGTAGGGCTGTTAGCTGGTCAAGCCGGCTGTCAAGTGCGTCCCAGCGGAACTCTGTGTCAGTGCGCTGAGAGCGCTGGTCCATTTTTATGTCCGTGGCCAAACCACGGAAAGTGGCCGCAACACGCTCGGGCAGATCCTTGAAAGCGTGGCGAACTTCTTCTTCCGCTTGGTCAACCACAGACTGAGCGGAACTGGCAAACTGGCGGAACGCCGGATCGTTGAACGGGGGATATCGGAACATGGCACAGGAGGGGTACTTTGCGAACAAGATGGCACAGTCTTGCAGAAGAACACGGCGAAGCCACACCAGCAAGCGGAGGAACTGCTTGAGCGCGATGTCGGCAGACTTTGGGCCGCTGGCGGTTTGGCGTCGGGCAAGCTCGCCCTGCTCGTGCTCCACCCAAGGAAACACGGCGGCCAGCAGTTCCGCTGGTGGTTCTAGCAACCATGTTTTGAGACCAACAAGGGTCAAGAGGTACAGAATATGACTCACCAAGGGCAGTCCGAGGCTGGAAATGAGCATCCGGCTGCTGAGCGTTAAACATGGCGGCACCAAGGAGTGCGTCAGTCGGGAACGCGCGGTCATAGCAAGGCCGAAAAGACCCGCTCTCGCTCCACCCACCGAGCGCTTTTGTCCCACTCACACTGGCGCCGTGAGCTCGAGCAGTTTGCGCTGCGAACGGTCGGCCTGCATGAGTGGACTTGGATATCGACACCCCATTCTTGGCGTGGATGATGTTGACCCTGTCATTGTGGGCTAACGCCGAGGGTCAGCCATTTACAGAGGAATATCATTGCAGTGGTGACTCACATTTGTACTTCAAGGGAACGTCTGGCGAGCCCGTGCTAGAGAAAAACAGGAGCTGGTTATACCAGTCACGTCTTCCGAACTCCCCAAAGTCGGGATCCGAGAAGTCTGGAGCGAACTCTGGAACCGGGATCTGCCTGAGGTGGAACGTCGCCCAGAGCAGCATCGCGACAGCATTGATGGGACAGAGTTCGACAAGGCGGTGACGGATGGCCCCATGCTCGTCCGTGCGGCCAGTCTGGTTGTGTTTCGCGTTGTCCAGTAGGATGCCGAGTACCTGTTTCACACATCGAGCGATCAGGGTAACGCGCAGCACCGATTATAAAAAGCGCGTCTCACCTCGATTCCTGACCCGCCCCCACCTGGCGAAGGGATGGCGGCGGGGAAAAGGTCTGACAGTTCGACTGCACGACAGCTTGCACCACGAAGTGCAGTGCTCGCAGACAGAAGCAACATCGCCCGATCGCGGAAGTCCTACAAAGATATCCTTTCGCCCGCTGCATTCCGTCAAACAATAGAGCGAGCACCGCTTGAGGTCTTCCATTGTATACGTATCTAGTCACACAGCGTGTCGGTCACTGGGACCAGGCAGTTCGGAGGGAAACACGTACCCGAGGAGCTCCCCGAAGCCTTTAACGCCTGCGCAGATGCGATGCGCTTTGGTTCGTTGTGTTGGGCAGCGACCTCAAAGCGATGGATGCGGCGGTCAAGGCGGAGTCCTATATGCGTCTCAGGGACGTCCTTGTGGAGATATTGGTGTTCGCCTCGGTAATGCTCGAGGGCCGAGATGGTCTGTTTGATGACGCTCGCCCCCACAACGGAGCCTGGGATTTCCTCGGAGCTCCCGTGCCTGCGCTGCGAGTTTGTTGAGAGCAGTGATACGTCAATGGAATCAGGCAGCGAAACGGAGCGCTTACCTTTGGACGAGTGCTCGTGTACTCCAGGAACATCGTCACCTTCGCAGCAGTGATCGGAAAGGCAGGAATTGCGACCTGGGTGGGGTCCCCTAAGAGAACGCTGGCCTGGTATGCGTCCCACCACATGGCGTACGCATTGACGTGCCTGCGGTAGGTGGCGGCGGTCGTCTTGTCGCTCTGCTCATCGCGAGCGATACGGAAGCGGACATCTTGCGAGGCGGCTTCCAGTTCGTCGATAGACTGCTGCATGCGCGCAGACAAGTCCGCGGAAGTCCGCATGGAGCCGTCTGGTGGACCAGGCATCGGAAAGCCGCTGGGTGGTGGATCGAGACCGCCCGAGCCCGACGAGAGAGAAGCGAACACCGCCATCTCGTCCTCCTCGTTGTCGCTATCACCTTCACCTTCACTGCCGTCACCGGCGCAGAACGATGGCGAGAAAAGATCGAGGCTCGCTGTTGCATCGAGTCGTCGCCTCTTGTGCGCCAGCGGCGAGCTGGGAGTAAACGAGGTTGCGACCATCGGCTTTGCTTGGTGAGCGACATCGCCCCAATAGAAGGCGGGGTGGCTAACTCACAAAGTCCGTGCCGCGAGTCGTCTTGCATTCACGGGCCACTAAGCGAACGAACCAAAAAAAGAGAAAGAGGATGAAAGAGAAAGAAAGACGAAGACGAAGATGATGAAAAAGAGAATGAAGAAAGCGAGTAGAAAAATGAAAGCTTGGGGGTCAATTGGGTCTGAAACGTCCTCTGTATGCGGAATCGCGGGCCCCTTGAGAGACGATCGGTCGCCCTGTCTGTGGTCGGACCTGTGCAAATTGGAGTGAGCGCGCTGATTGGCGCGAGGGGGAACTAGGCGCACGGTGCTGGACTACACCCGTGGCGGGTTCTTGCAGGCGGCTCAGCCACCGTCACCCCGCGTAGGGTCTGGACACGGTGGGAAACTGGACCATCTGGCAGGATCGGATGGTGCGAGGGAACTGAACGATGTGAGGGGTTCGGAAGGTCAGACAGAAATTGGGGACGAAGCAGTCCTCACCTTTTCGTTCAAACGGCGACTTTGACAACAGGACAGGGTAGGCGCCCATCCAGACGTGTTGGGATCCGTGACAGGCGTGCTAGCTGGACAGAGGAAAAGGATACGGCTCGATCTGCCCCGATCGAGCCTGTCCGGTCGCCGTCCGACCCACTGGTCCTGGCAGGTGTGCTCGAGAGTGTGTGTGGCCACAAACGACGTGCTCGACCTGCGGGAGCAGCAAAAAAGGACTCTCGAAACGGTCGAAACGTCCGAAACGCGCTCAGAGTGATTAGCAAAGGCCAAAAAAAAAAAAGGTTCGAACTGACCTCAGCATCCTTTTGAGCGTCTCCGGGATGCTCCCGAATTGTGCGATCAGCAGCCTAGGTAGGTTCGGGCTCAGGGGCGCACACGGCGACCGAAACGTTCGAAGCGGCCTAAGGATGCAAAGGATGCAAAGTGTGAGCAGTGAAAAGGGAGTCGGAAGAGTCGAACGATCCAAAACGATCTTAGGGTGATTAGCAAGGATGGGGCCCCAGCCCAAAAAAAAAAAACGTCGCTGAAGCAAACGAAACGTGCGAAACGTGCGAAACGGCTCTTGGGAGCGAACGCGGCACGAGGCTCTTGGGGGCGAACGCGGCACAACCATCGGCAGCCCAGAGGCAGCCCAGACAGGTAGGTTCAGCGCGAGGGACGGTGATGCGGCTGAGGACGAAAGCGGAAAGGGTGCGAAACATAGGAAGTGTGCGGAACATACAAAGCACACTAAGGATACCAAGGATACTATGAGTCGACCGAAAAAAAAAGAAAAGAAAAGAAAAGAAAGGGATACGATGAGTAAGCAAAGCCGAAAGCGGAAGGCGCGCAAAACATACGAAGTGCACGAAACATACGCAGCGTGCGAAGGAGACGATGGAGTAAGCCAAGCCGAAAGCAGAAGTGGCGCGAAAAACATACGAAATGTGCGGAACATCCGAAGCGGACTTAGGACACTATGAGTCATCCGAACGCTTGGGGGCACGTATATTTCGGGTATTGCGCTGGTGACGGCTTGGCGACGTGACCAGCCGTCACCGGCGGCGTCACCACGCCCTAGCACGGACCGGACGTATACTCTATATCCCTGTGCAACCCAAGCCCAACTGAGGTCCTGCGGGTTTCGTATCAGCCTCTCGCTCTGCGCATGCTGCACATCGAAGATTGCCCTGCATGTCCTGCTATGGATGAACGACGCATGCGTTCTCCCAATTTCGCCATTGATCGGAGACTTCGACTTCTGTGATGTACCACCATCCTCCTCACCGCATCGTGCTGCATTCGAACTCGTACACGCACGACTTGGGTTCATACAAATATGCATTTCGTGCCTGACCCGCCTTTGACTGAGGACCCATCGTGCGCCCATGCCCTTGGGGCGCGCATCATACCGCTTGTGCGCCACTTCTTCGAGTTCACCCCAGGGTGGTCGGGACGTGCAGGGCTTATTGAAGAAGCGAAGTACTAAATCGCCTTCCTTCGGGGTTCGTGTATTCATAAACCAGGAGATACAGGAAAGAAAGTGGAGAACCAAGGGCGGGAGGGCGTTGAAGGAGAATGGGATCCAAACAAGGACAAACACACACAAACATTACCAACGACGGCGACCAAGACGGCGACCCAATGTCCTTGTCCTTGTCATGTCAATGCCCCGCTTCTTCTCTGCCGGCCCTACTGAGATGCTCAACACCAGTCCCTAAGCCGCAGCGAAAATCTCGATGGTTTTTGTCTACATATCTACATATGTGCCAAGAATGGTCAAGAGAAATGAAATGCCTGTCGAGTTCCGTGGAAGCGCAAAGACCAACTTGAAAAGTTCGAAGAATGGAGTTTGGGCAACAGGCGTCACCTTGGTCCGAGCATGAATCGATGACTCTGGCTACTTGCCGCAAGTGAGCCGGTTTAATTTGTACGTTCTGACACCTGCTCTGACACTCATCGTACTATTTCGTATCGCTGATTACTCTCACAATGGTAATGCAGAAATGCGGTACCACGACGTAGTCCCACGCCTCGTCTCATCTCACCGGCGACGTCTCCCCTCATACATGCCGCGTTCGAACGATTTTCCCCGCATCATTCGTCACACCCCACCCTTAGTCTCACTTACGACCCTCTGCGTCCAATTTATTATCTCAACTTAGCAACCCATCAGAGGCGCTGACCCGTCTATGTGCCACTCCTCACGACGCCATGTCAGCATCGAAATCGCACACGCATGAGTCGATATTACAGACTCGCTCCACTTTGCGTCGATCCCACCAAGGCTACTGCCTACCCACGCGCCACGAAACAATTACCGGCATGAACGCCAGTACATCTCCGGCATGGACACAAACACACAGACAGTGCCGCGCCTCGCTTTTCACGACGCGCTGTTGACACCCAGTATCCTTATGCATTCGAACCACGTTCTCTCTCATTTCTCATTATAAGTTACATGCACGTTCGCCTGCGCTTCGTCCCGCACCGGCCCTCAATCGGTACTTTCGCCCGTCGGGCGGGCTCGTGTGAGTTGCTGTGTCAGTGTCTTGCTTCAATAGGTCACGGTCTCCAAAAAGGGCATGTACGGTCCGGCGCGGGTGTACCATCACCATGTCTAACAGCCGTTGGCTTTGTGTTCTATTCCCGATCGATCTATCCACTTCAACTTCGCTCGCCAAAGTCTCACTCCCGTCACGCGTCGGTGACCGGTCCGCGGGGCCGATCGCTGATTCATCATTGCACGGCGGTTCCCGCACCGGGGAACGGGTCTTTCTTTCGCAAGCGGTGGCGCAAGGGACAAACAACCCGATCGGGCTCACCCGTCGGGTTGGTCATTGACGCCGTCCGCTTGCTTGCCTCCTTCGTCCTGCCGCCCGTGCCGCCCCTACCCGCCCCGACTTTTGGACCGTTTCGTCGCTTTCGTGCCAAAAAAACTAGAGTCTGAATGCTGAGTGGCCGCGCCCCCCCAGTGAACCCAGATCGCCAGTCCGCGATGGCGGATGGCCTCATTTGGGATTTGCTCCCGCCCCTGTCGACGTGTCGCTCGTCTGCTGGCTGCTCCTCTCCGCCCTCGTCGCCCTCCTCATGGCCTTCCTCATCGAGCAACACGACCGACAGCTGACCGCCGCGTCCGAGCCCACGACGGGGTCGCCCCATCGCGACGAGCCGATGGACGTCGACGTCGATGCGTCCCCGCCCTCGCACTCTGCACCGTCGTCGTCGTCGTCGTCGTCGGACGGGCACGCCTCGCAGGGACTGCCCTTCCCCGGGGAGGTCGTCAACGGCGCGCACGAGGTGGCGCACCACGACATGTGAGTGTCTCACTTCCGGTCCTCACCATCACGACGCTGACGCGACGTCCCTCCACCCCAGCACCAACCTCTCTCGCGCGGGCCTCCGGGAGCTCTGCGACGCCTTCCGCCTCGCGAAAACCGGCAACAAGACGACGCTGAAAGACCGGCTGAAGAATTTCAGCGCGGACCGGCAGGGATGGGACGGGTGAGTGTGTCTCCCTCTCCCTCCCTCCCTCTTCCCCTCCCACTCGAGCGACGCGACATGCGCTTGCCGACGAGCTGACACGACCGGCCTCCACCCCACAGCCTCCTTCCCGGCGCACGCAAGAAGCACCGTGGGCCTCGAGACGGTGGCGTCACGAAGAGCACGAAGGGCCCGGGGAAGAAGGCGAGCGCGAAGCGGTCGACGCTGCGCCGCGAGCTGCTCTTCAGCGCCGCCGCCGCCGCCGGCATGGGGTCGACGACCCAGCCCTGCCTCCCCACTGAGAGGTCGAAGGACATGCGCACAGCCGAGGAGAGGGCGGCGGTATTGGTGTGGGTGCGTCCACGTCCCACCTCGTCCACGTCGCCTTCACGTCCGCTCTGACCACGCCACCCCCACGTCGCTCCTTCCCCTTCTCCCCCACAGGCCGACAGCTTCGTGGCGTGCAACCCATACAAGCCGGAGCCAGAACCGGAGCCAGAGAACGAGTCGTCGCCACCCGACGTGGGTCGCGACTGGGACGGCGCGGCGCGCGTCCACGGCGATATCAGCAACGCGCCATCCTCACCCACGGTGAGCTCCCCCATTTTATTTCTCACGTGCAAGACGCTCACGCCATGGCTACGGACATCCCCGTCGTCGCCGCGCAGCTCCAGCTCCAGCTCCAGCAGGTGCAGGCCCAACTAGCCACAGTGATGGCGACCATCGCTGGTGGGAACGGCGGTGGTGTCGCTCCGTCACCCGTCATCGTCGTGGGTGCGCCCGCGCCCGCTCACAGAGGACCCGGAACCACGGACAGCGCCACGACCACTACGGACCCCACGACCACCGACGGTCCCTCTCCTCCCACTTCGTCCCATCAGCGACCGCCGACACTCGCCGTGTCGGTTCTTCGAGGCCCACTGGATTACCTCAAGCTCGGAAACGGCAGGTCGCTCTGCTTTGAGAAGCAGAGCGTTCCCGACCCGCCTCTCGTCTCGTTCGCGAAGGACCTCCCTCGGCTGGTGAGGGCGTGGGACGACAGCTCACCCGAGTGGACCCCCTCGGAGGCGGTGCTCCGCATCCAAGGAGAGCCGATTGCGCTCAAGCACTGGCCGACTGTGTACCGCTACGGTAAGTCCGGTCAGTGGGCGGGCACGAAGAAAAACTGGGCCCATTGGCGGGTGAGCAGCCTCCCCCTCCCCTCGTCATCCTCCGACGCGTGACGCTTACCGCCTGGATCGGACTTATCTAGGACATCGCCACGAGCTGGCAAGAGCTCACGGAGACCGGCTTCTGGCAGAAGTTCACCGCCGACGGCCAGCCAATGTCGTACACGGCCATCTGTGAGGCCCTGAAGGAGGAGCGCATGGCCGCCGATCGCTGCCTCGCCGAGCAGGCCAAGGACAAGTACGGCGACGGATTTGGGGCCGCGTTCGAGTACCGGAGGGGCAGTGAGCACATTGTGAGGAACAAGTCCTCGGCGATCGCGAGGCACTACCGTAGTTTACATGCGTCGTCGGACTGATTGGGCAGGCCGTCGCTCCCCGTTTCCCGTTCCCCGTTTCCCGTAGTCGTAGCGCGCACGATTTATTTTAGTCGCAATTATAATCGTTTTTTGCTGTCACTGGTGGGACTATGTCTATGGGGCGTGCACGCAAATGCCGGACCTTCGTGTCAGCGAGCCTCCGATGCACCCGCAGCTGCCACTGTCACGGTACCACTACCGCGGCGTTGTGCGCGGTCAAGGCGACAGTCGAACCCCGCAGGTCGTACTTCGAAGCGTTGGGCGTTGGGCATCGTGCCTATGTGTATACCGTCGTCCAGTGATCTTTCAATTATATATTTTATTATTAGAGAAAGAAAAAAAAAAAGATTCTTTCGATTATATATATATTTTGTTTTTAAAATAGAAAAAATATTGATCTTAATAATAAAATAAATATTTGAATCACGTTGGGAAAAAGTGAGCTCGACCGCAAGGAGGTTCTTCGGCTTGTCGGGGCGTATAAAACAGCAGAAATACAGTAGCCTAGTGTATATAGTACACAAAAGGTAGGGACAAGCGTCTGTTTACTCGGCGCCTGCGCCCGAGAGCGTGGTAACAGACTCTGGTACCCTCAGAAATGGCGTGCTTCGAAAGTTCACCGGGGAGAATCAGACGAACAGCGGTCTGGATTTCCCTTGACGAGCAATGCGTTCGAAAATGTCGTTGACAGGGGGGTTCGGGACAGCGTGGTCTTGTTGGAAATACCGGTGTCACGTGCGGGTAACGCGATGGCCTTTGTGGTTCAGACAGCTGACTCGAGGGTGAGAGGAGCGAGGGCGCGTGAGCGGGCAACGGTCACCGAGGTAGGCGGGGGACGAACCTGGGACCTGGGTGGGTGGCGTCGACGGGCGGGAAGCGGTGGAGGTTGCACCGCAGAGGGTCGCATCGCTCTGCGGTGCAGCGTGAGGGGCGACACTGGCTGAGAGGACGTACCAGGGGATGATCCCGGCGTCGCACGCCGGGGTAGATGGGTCGAACCTTTCGACTGCAGCGTCGCATGGTCCTGGCGTCGTGTGTGGGGGGCGACCTCAACTGCGGCGCTGCGCACGGGGAACGCGATGGTCTTGAGGTCCAGGCGAGGGCGAGAGGAGCAGGGGTGGCTGGGCAGGTGGCACGGCGGCGGCGTGGACGATTCGAAGCCATGTCAGCGTATCGTATATACGTCAGACGACGTGACCTACCCCTTTCCCCCCGCCCCTATTGGGGCGCCTTTAATAGACAGGAGGACGCAAGGGCGTCCCCTTGTAACCCACGATGTCTGGCCTCGACCCTATCTCCTTTGCCGGCATGTTAGACAATATCGAGCCCTCCAACTCCACGGGTCAGTTCGACGCGGAAGACATGTTGGACGACCTTGAAGGGGAGGTTGAGACCATCCCGGCACTTGAAGCGGTCGACGCCGCGCCCGATGTGACGATGACGGACCTGCTCGCCACAGTGAAAGACGTGTCAAGGGGGGTATCGGATAGGACGCACGACGAGTACCTGCGGTAGGCATCGTCCCCCTCGTGGCCCGGTACCCTTGACCCACGTCGCTTCAAGGCTCATAGCCCAGTGCGCCGAGTTCCTCACGCGGAGGAATATCGTCCAGCCCGGCGAGTTCTTCAGCGACGAACCCCACCAATACGCGCCGCAGTTCATCGTCGTGTGGATCATGAATGAGTCAGTCCGCGCATTTCTATCAAACAAACTGAGTCCTCACCAAACAAATGTACAGGTGTGACGAGCTGACCCTCAACGGTAAGAATAGGCTGTCCACTCAAGTGCGCGCAACATACGGCACCGCGCAGAAGATGCGCGCCTCGATGACTTACGCGTTCGGCCGCATTCACGGCCTCGGGTCGATGCACTGGCAACGCGGCGCCGACGGGCGCATGGTGGGGAACCCGTCTGTATCCGAGGTGGTCTCCCGGTACATGCTCAGCCTGCACCGACGCAAGGTCAAAGCTGGGGAGACCGCGACGAGCGCGAGGGCGATCAGCGCGGCAACGTTGCGCAAGCTGTATCACTTCAACTCGAGAGTGGAAGTCAGGGACTTGAGACACCCACCGGTGAAGAAGAGCAAGGCCGACTGCAATCAGTGGGCCGGTCAGAACGCACGGCGGTTACTCCAGCTCGCGTTCACGCTCGCGTTCAGCTGTCTTCTCCACGTGGACGAGGTGCTCAAAATACAAAGCCATGACTTCATTGATCTGGGAGAGGACAAGCTCCAGCTGACGTTGCCATTCCGAAAGACGAGCCAGTTCGGGCACATCAAGCCGTTTGTGCTGCACAAGCTGCCCGACCCGATGGCCCACCTCTGCCCCGTATGGGCCTACGCCGAGTGGATAAAAGCCTCGCGGATCTCGGACGGGTATGTCTTCCGTAGACTGGGGTCTGGGGATCGAATCTCGGAGAACAACCAGCCGATGGTGCGTGCGCCTTGCCCCGAAAAAGCGGCCGCCCCTCACGGGCCACTAACGTGCTGGGTAGACGGCTGAATTCTTCCTCGAGATGTTCCGCAACAATCTGATCGATATCGGCGTTGACCCCGCTGCCTACGGCACCCACTCGTTCCGACGTGGTGGGTGCCAGTGGTTAGCCAGCGACCTCCGGTGGCCGCTCCGGTGGATTTGCGAGTGGGGTGGTTGGAGCACGGAGTTCACGCACCTGACGATCGTCAAGTACCTGATCTCCTGGAACGACGACCCGTCGCAGTCCCGGGAGGACTTCTTCAACCTCAACCGGGCCCCTGCGTTGAAGTGCTTCGCGTGCGGCCGGTCGTGCTGCTGCTCCTGAAGGGTCGAGGCGGTGGGAATTGGGAACCGCGAATCGTGTTGGTTATCATAAATGTGAATGTACATGTACGCTAGGCAAAGGCCATGGTGTGAATGATCAAGTTGTGCGACGCAGACCCGCGCGATGGACAGCACTGGTAAGACAAGAGTCAGTCGATGTTGGTTTGACGGGCGACGTGGGGCACTTACCATCGTCGAGGCCTCGGACGTGCCAGCCCCGGTACGGGACGACGAGCCATCAGCGACGTCACAGTACGACCCACTGGGGAGGCCCGTCCTGAACGTCGCGCTCTGCTCGCGTTGATCGCGACGAGGCTGTCCAAGCCGGTGTTATCCCGTCGGCGTTGTGAGTGGCCAGGGAGGCAAAGTGTGCGAGGTGCGCACCGATTCGGGCAGGGTCGGTGGTCACGTTGAAGGTGGAAGGGGCGCGGGGCGTCACCTGTGCAGAACGAAATGATGAAAGGACGACGTACGGAGGTCTGTGGCTCTCGGCCAGCGCAGGAAGGGGGGGGAGGAAGAGGTTGAACACCAACGACGGGGGGTCGGGAGAGGACGCGCAGGACGCGGGTCTGGGACAGGTCGAGATAGCCGGGGACGCTTGAGGAAGAGACTTGAGTGTCAGCACCACAGAACGAAAGGACGGACGCACACAAGCCGATGCCGGAATAGAGCAGGGAGAGGCACCCGCGAGCTCCTCAACGGTCGCCGAGCGAGCACCAGAGTCGCCGTGGGGAGCGGCGTGAACATCGATGATGGGGGGGAGAAGGAGAGCCTGAGAGCGACGACATCAGTGCGGTGGTGCGACGAAGGGGACGTGAACACGTGCTGTTGATAACGATCAACATACGTCCAATAACACGCGTCTTCGAAGCGTCGACCAAGGAAGGAAGGGAAGGGGGCGTGGGAACGTCTTGGACCGTGAATCTCCTCCCTCCCCTCGCTTTCGTGGAGGATTTCGCGGGGGGAATGGTGGGAGGGTGCTGGTAAAGAGGCGGGGGACCTGGGCGAGGAACGGCTCGGATCGAGGTGTGCAAGTCCCAATCCCATTCGTAATCCCATCCGTAGACCAGGACGCGTGACGTGAGCCCTGATAGGCCTGATCCATCGTGCATCTGTCGTTCGGTTCGGCCCTTGTAAGTTACGAAAGCGGCGGACGTGTTTGGCGCTCACCTCGTCCTTTTCCATCCCCATCTCCTCCTCCTCCCCCCGTCGCCGCAGCACGAACAACGAACATGCAGAACTCGCCGAAGCACGCACCCGTCCACCTGATGGGCACCCTCCGGTGAGCTTGTCTTCGAGTTCCGCACTCTCTTCCCAGGGTCCTCCTGCCGTGTTCTTCGGGTCGGGAACACGCGCCTTCGCGCCATCTTTTTTTTTTTTCCATTCTCCCTCTCTCCCTCCCGTGTCCTGGTCGACGCGGTGTCCTGGGGGGTATCCGGGATGGCGCGACAGAGATGAGCCGCGCGTGCACGCCGTGGTTCGTGGTGGGGCAGCAGGGGGTGGGCTGCGTGTCTGTGCCCGTCGGTGTGTAGCGCATGGTACGACGATGGCGGCGGCGGCAGCGGCGGCAATGTGGTCGTCGGCGTGCTGTGCGAGAGACGACGCAGACGCACAGTCGGGCAGGCGGGGGAGAGACGACGCAGACGCACAGGCGGGGGCGGGCACGATCGACAGATCTGCCAGCCTCGGACTGCGATCTCTGTCCGCTCGATCGGGACTTCGATCGCCCGGTTCGCGCGGCGCCCCCTCCGCTGCCGTCCCTTGCCTCGGTTTGGCACGCTGACAGGCGACCCCTGTCACGATCACGGTCCGTGACGAGAGTGGGAAAGTGGGCGTCCACACCCTCACTTCTTTCGGTTCGGGCAATGCGTTGGTTCCAGACCGTTGAAGGCACACCTCGTTCTCTCATGTCGCTTGAGCACGTCGCTGAGGATACAATGGACATGGCCCACCGATGAATAGATCGGTTTGAGAGACGGGAGTGCAGGAAGCGGGGAGC
Source organism: Lactarius pseudohatsudake (assembly GCA_021525015.1). Taxonomy (NCBI): domain Eukaryota; kingdom Fungi; phylum Basidiomycota; class Agaricomycetes; order Russulales; family Russulaceae; genus Lactarius; species Lactarius pseudohatsudake. The sequence goes on along the minus strand of JAKELH010000764.1, from coordinate 5,620 downwards.
ACCAGCGAGGAGAAAGGGTGCTGCGCCTTTCAATGGACACCCCCCTCTGCTAAGTCAAAGTACATGCAGCGATCCGACCTCTGATCCCAACACTCAGCCATGGGCGAGTGGACGCGCCTGTACTCTTACTACTACGCTGTATACATAGCACCCCATACTTCGTTGTATTACATTGGACATGACTTCATTACGTCCCCAGATCACGGGTCTCAGCAACCTCGAGACGCGGCTTACTAGATCTCACTGACATGCAGCCGTCTTCGGCATTTCTTGTCTATCAGATAGCACGCCGTATCGGTGTGGATCTCCTTCCTCTATGGTCTTCGTCCTGGTTCTCGCGCGTTTGTACACTGGCCCTTCTGATAGGCAACACTTCCTGCTTCAGCACTTCAGCACCCGACACCTACATGCCCGCTTCCGGTGCGAAACAACCTCGGAGCCAGTATGATGCCGCAGGCATACAGCTACCCGAACGCTCAATATTTGTCTTGGGCATCACGATAACTCACAGACTATCATACCCATCCCAAAAAATACATCAGTTTAGTCTAGAGAAATTACTTGAATGATGAATTGAGAGCTCAGCGAGGAATCGAATGCTATTGGACAGGAGGGATGCGTTACAACATCATACTGGCCGGTAGAGATGATCTCCCGGGTGCCCAGCACCAAGAGAGCGCCAAGAGGAACCTGCGATGGCCACGTCATCAACTGATGGCGGTGACGGCGACTGTGATCGAAGCTCTGGGGTGGACATAGTATTTTCGTGAATCACCACAGGGGGGTAAAGAGCCTCCATTTCCTTGTGACAAGCAGCCCTCACGCTGCTATCGGCCCAGCCTTTCACGATACGGCCAAATTCGCCAGTGCGCAGTCCCTCATGTTGGTCTCCAAATATAATTCTACGGAGGACCCACTGATATGCCTTGGGAAATTCTAGCGCAGAAACGGCCTTCGTGCAGATGATGGATCGCCGGATTTTATCTGACTCGGGAAGTGAATCGGATGAGAATGTGCGATCAAGCAACCCTATCAATGCTTCGAAAAGCCTCTGTTTTCCCTCTTCAGTGAGATTGTGCAGAGGATCGTCGACGACTTTCGAGCTGCGGAAGCCAGGTATGCGGGAAAAGAAGCGCTCCAGTTCGTGATCGTCGTCCGAACTCTCGAACGTCCACAGAAACGCGCGAGTATCAATCCCCGAGGGTAAATTCAGAGCAGTTTCCTCGGCTGTCTTCTGCATACCCTGTTCAAGAAATTTGCGATAAATTTTCTCCAGGTGAAGCAAGCGACTGTAGACCCCACCGCTGAAACAGTCTAGATATGTGAGCCTCCGAAGAGCCCGAGATGTGACAAATGATATTTCAATAATAATGTGCCACGCCGGCGGTGAGAGTGGGGTATGGTATGGGCTGTCACAACGAAAGCTCGGGATGAAAGTGATGAATCCGTAAAGAGTAGTGCAAGCGCCGACCCATGACAGCACCAACTTGAAAATCGTGAGATTAACGTTCCATAGGAACACAATTAGGCCGGCGAGGAAAAAGAACAGGGAAACATGTAGCAGCGTGGGCAGTGCTTCAACTGCCCATGGAAGGAGAAACTTGTCGATCCCTTCAAAGAAGAACGCACGAATCCGTGCTCGCTTGTGTGGACTGTAACGCGGCTGAGTAGCCTTGAGGTACCTTCGTGCCCATTGCTGTAGCAAAGTCGCGAGCAGAGCACAGGTAAGGCTGATAACCAAGCTCAAGAACCAAAGTGTGTTTACCCAGACCGCATATTTGGGTGGCGAGAATGCAGGGGAAGAGGGGAGGGGAATGTTCCGTCGATCTGGATCAGCAATAGTCTGATAGATATTTGCGAGGTAGAAGTTGGAGGTGTCCTGTGGGTTTGGTCGAATGTCCTGAATTGACACCGAGATCAATGACGCAACGGCGGCAGAGAATAAACCGGTCTCAAACCATTGAGTAGGTTAGCACGACACTAGGACTAGAAGATCGATACCTACGAAGATAAGAATCCCATCAGCATCCGCTTTCCATCTTTCGGCCATCTTCTTGTCTTCTTCTGCCGCCATTTCTAAGTACATCGAGAAAATAGGCCTGGAGCCATCGACAAAGTTAGGTACACCCTGTGACGCTTGTGTTTGGGTCGACTGGAGCGGATACTGGTGGCCACCTACGAAGGTAACAGCGACGGGTGAGAGAGGTGAGGATAGATCAAACAGAAGAAGGTACCTCAGGCTGTGCCCGGGCTTATACCAGCCTCCGTTACGCTGATTTTTTAGTTTTAGTTTTTGAATCCATTACTGTGCGCCTGAGGACACTTGGTCCTATGTAGCACTACACTTTAATTGTACTACGCGTCCGATGCTCGTTACGCTGATATCTGGAGGAGCTCGGGACATTGGAAATTATGGGTAATGGAGAATGCAATGCAGTTGTTAAAGTAGTGAAAGTACTATGGCAGTACAAAGGGTCGACCGAACCGCAAGCGCTCGATGCCCAAGCGTTTGTTAACAGTAAGTTACTGTACTGATGACCGTGACGGTGATGTTGGTTAAAGGAAGATCGGCCCGAGGACGTCCGCGAGGCAAGTATGTTTGGCTTTGTTGTGTCAAGACCACTCAACAACCGGCAAAATCTTGGGCAAAATCGGACGCAATCCTTGACGCAATCGCAATATTCGTATTCTTGAGGACGAGGTACGTGGGTACTTGCCCGACCAGAATGTGCGCTATCATGATTCGACAGATGCTTGTGGTCAAGGAGGTCAGACACCTATATCCGACGATGTTGCAAGGCAAAGAGAGTCCTCTATGACGTCAAATGTCTAGAGAGGGCCTGACGGTGTAGCACTGTGTACCATAGTTTTTTTTTTTTGGCGTCTTACAGTCTCATTGCAACAGAGATCAAAGAGTCTTTCTACCTTTTATATGTCCACCTATCGACCCATGACCAATCTATTCTCCAGAAATCCTATCCTCACATCCGCGGCCGCAGAATTCGCGGTCGAGTACCGCGTGTGCATTTACGCCTTGTATGTCCCCTACCTTTAATCTCTTATTCATTAAAGCTTGACGCACTTCAACGTGCTCCCACGACAATCTGCCCTCCGTCTCCCGGTCTACAACGCGCTCCAAGACCTCGCTATCACAAACGACGAGCTGCGCGTGCTGGAAGTCCCCCGTGTCGACGTCGAGAAGTCGCTAAGTATGTGGGAGATCACACCATCCAGAGGAGAGCGCCTTCTTCAAGTGCCTTATCGACGTCTTTTCCAAGGCGGGACAGCGGTACGTCCCTTGCCTCTCACCCCGCGTCACCTACTGACGCGCTTCGCTCACCGTGTAGAGACACGGCACTACAAGCTCTCACGCATCCACTCGATAGAACCCATGCACGACCCGATCGCCCCAGCCCAGTCCGACCCGACCATCTTCGACTTGGACCCACTCAACTAGCCAGCTCGACGCGGTACTCGCTGCGCGAGCGCACTTGCACTTCCCTCTTCGTCGGATATTCCTAGGTTTGGTGCATCGGAAGGAATCAGGTCTGTGTTATGCTAGAGGGAAACGGCAGTGGGTGGGGGGGTAGCGGAAAGTGGAGGGTCGGATGTCGAAGTTTCGGGAGTGGGACGCTGTATTGTCATACCTGAGGTGACGACGGCCGCTGGATCTACTGGGGTTACATGAATGTGGAGGCTTTCGATAGATGTTTGACCGGCGCGGTGGAATGGTCCTGGGGCATATACGTTAAGTGGTGGTACATCCGTGGGGTTGTTGACGATATGAAGTGGGGCAGGAACGGACGAGGAAGGCGCATCAGGATTGGCAATAGAAACAGGCGTAGCGGTGTGAGAGAAGGTTGTGGAGGCAGAGTCGTCGTGGTTGTGAGGTGTCGAGTCCGGATGATGGCCAGGGATGTTGCACAACGGATACGAGGACGGTTGCCGCAGGACGTCGTCCTGATTGCCCGTGGTGGCGGAGAATCGTGTTGGAGCAGCTTCGGTATCTTGATGTAGGGCGACGTAGACGTTGCGAATCGGTTTGAGGATATACGCCGCCATCCACCCGTTATTGTCGTTCTGCACTCTGAGGACGATTTGGTTCCAGAGAACACAGAACTCGTGCTGTAGTTCGGGTGACGTATCTTGTACATTGATATTGCAGGCTGCCTCTAGGACGTTCGAGAACGCATACGACGGCCAGGTCAGTGCCCGGTAATTGCTAAATTGCTGGCGAGTGATGTGAATCAAGATGGCAAGCGACAGGCTGTCACCGTGCATTGCGAGGTTCCGGATAACAGGTTCCGGGACGCCCAGCTCATTAGAGGCGAGAATAAACCAAGGGTCGTCGCGTTGTTGCGCCCTTGCGAGAACGCTGGAGACCGTAGCTTCTGTAATCGAAAGAGTATCTTCGTCCCTGTTATTTCCCCAGCCTCTCACAATCCGCACAATTTCGGCGACCAGCAGACCACTATCTTGGTAATAGGACAAAATCCTGTCAAGGCAATAAAACGCCGCGGGAATGTGTGCCGGGTCGATGGCCTTCGCGCATATCATGGCTCGTCGTCTTTTGACAGGCGGAGGCAGCGAATCGGATGAGAAGGTGCGGTCCAACAACCCCATCAATCCCGTAAAAAGCTTCCACTTCTGCTCCTTAGGGAGATTGGGCAGAGGATCGTCGATGACTTTCGAGCCGCGGAAGCCAGGTAAGCCGGAAAAAAAACGCTCCAGTTCATGGTCTTCATCCAAGCTGTCGAATGTCCACATGAACGCGCGGGTATCAATCTCCGATGGTGAGTTCAGAGCAGTTTCCTCGGTCGTCTTCTGCATGCCCTGCACAAGGAGCTTGCGATAGCTTTCCTCCAAGCCTCCAAATTGATCCCAGTCTCCGTCACTAAGGTAAATTGAGGAGGTAAACCACTGAAGAACCCCATAGAAGACATATGGGATCCCAACAACAACGGACCATACCGATGATGTAAGCGGCGTATAGTATGGGCTGTCGTGACGAAAGATGGGCATGATCGTGGTACATCCGTAGAGAGCTGTGCAAGCGCTGACCCATGACAGAATCAACTTGGAAATGGTGGGATTAACGTTCCAAAGGAACACGACGAGGCCGGCAAAGAAGAGGAACAGGGGAAACGTGGAGAAGCGTGGGCAATGCTTCAACTGCCCACGGAAGGAGAAAACTTGTCGACGCCTTCAGCGAAGAACGCACGGATCCGTGCTCGCTTGTGTGGGCCCCGTAACGTGGCTGAGTGGCTTTGAGGTACCTCCGTGCCCACTGCTGTAGCAATGTCGCGAGCAGCGCACAGGTAAGACTGATCACCAAGCTCAAGAACCACAGTGCGTTCACCCAACCGGCATAGTTTGGCGGGGAGAATGTGGGGGAGAAGTGGGGAGAGAACTCGAAATGTTTGGGTCAGAAACAGTGTGATAGATATTCGCGAGGTAGAAATTAGAGGTGTCCTGCGGGTTCGGTCGAATGTCCTGAATCGACACCGAGATGAGTGACGCGACAGACGCCGAGAAATAAACCGGTCTATGGGAGATAAGTTTGTGAAGCAAGTACATGACGTTGGAAGATAGACACACAAATATGAGAATTCCGTCAGCG
>JAKELH010000763.1:0-31371 GCA_021525015.1 Lactarius pseudohatsudake | reverse complement strand
AAGTACAGGAGGGATGGATGGGAGGAGTCGGGCCTACTCGGCGACGCGGTCGTCGCAGCTGAAAAGGGGGTGATGTCACGATTCGGCTTGTGGACGCTTACTATACGGTGATGACTCCCTTAGTAAGTAGTAATTAGTCATGGACTCGCATCAGTCAGCCGTCGTAGTATCACATGTTTGTAGTGATGCTATGACTCATTCCTAGTAGTAGCGGTAGTAGGGTTCGAGCTACTTACGCTACTAGTCGTTCGGATTCGGGAGGAGCTTTAAAGCTGCCTCAATCATGTATAAGTAGTACGGTGCGAAGACCAGAAGTCCTCATTCTGGTCTTCTTCAATCGCCATCACGCATCCTCTCCTCGTGATCCTTCTAAGTGTCTGCTACCTCGTCCGCTTGCCTCTAGTAGAGCAGGTCGACCTTCACGAACGCCTAGTGGAATACGCCCTAGTGCCCCTTACGATCATGTGCATTCGGAAGCCGTGTATTCGTGTCACGTGACTATAGAGTCACAAGAATTCGCTAAGTCGTCGAAACGCCCTTTCGTTGTCCAAGTCGGACTTACGCCAGTGGCGGCGTTACATCGGAGTTGGTGTTCCCTGCATTTTGATAACATGTTGTCACCTGATCAGTCTGGCTCTGCTCCCCCCCTGGCTTGGTTCTCTGATATTGGACAAAGGAGACAACACTGCGAAAGTTTGTCTTCTATGGGTTCCCTTACGAGATTTGGAGAACATTGATGTTGTGAGTGAGCCCATCGCTCATCTGGCATACACAGCGTTGCTCCGCAGATGTACGTGCAGCCACTGCACACGGGGGAACCACCCATCATCCCTCGCGAGGTTGTCGGCCTTCATTAAGGACGTTTATCACAACTTTGGTGCGCCGCACGCACAACACGGCAAGCTGCTTGATCGCCTCCATGCCATCCAGCGTGACGAGCACCCAATCATCAACAGTGGCCATCTTTCCGCAGGGAATCACGCCCCCAAAAAGGAAGGTGCCAAGAAAGTCACGTTTCCCTCTGTCATCACAAAACGGGCGTCCCCGAACAGCATTCGAGCTCAGTAAACTTTACTCTTAGTAAGCGCAAATAAAACACTTTCTTTTTAAAAATGCTATTTCCTTAATCGTACACTTTGTTTTAGTCATCAAACATAAATCTCATATGTTTTTTTAAGATATTCACACAACTTAACAAAACAATAAATATATTTTTATTATCTAATTGGGCTACATGGTGTAAGTCGTACTATGGCGCGCGAAAATGCGGTGCGGGCGCGGTGAACGCGGGCGCACTGAGACCGTCCAGCCCCGCTGCGCGACACGGAGGGAGGCAGGGTCGGCTTGGCCTCATGCACCCCTTCCCGCGCGAACGGGGCGCCACAGGTCGGGGCGGCTTGCCCTCGCACGCGGCGTGAAGAGGGAAGGGAAAGGGGCGGGGGCGACGCAGAGAGCGGGGCGGTGTCGTGCACCCCCCTTCCGCGCGAATGGGGTGGCGCGAAGAGGGAAGGGGAAGAGGGCGGGGGCGACGCGGAGAGGCGGGGCGGTGTGCCCTCGCGCGCCCCCCTTCCGCGTGAATGAGGAAGGAGAGGCCGAGGGGTCGCGTGCCCTCGCGTGTCCCCTTTCCGCGTGTCCCCTTTCCGCGTGTTCTTGCCCTCGCACGCCCTCACTCCGCGCGAATGGGGTGGCGCAGACAAGAGGGACGGGGCGGGGGGGGGCCGACGTGGAGAGGTGGGGCGGTCTGGCCTCGCACGCCCCCTGTCGGTGCGAACGGGGTTGCGCGGACAAGAGGGAAGGGCCGGGGCCGACGCGGGGTGGTGGGGTGGAGTGCTCCCGTACGCCCCCCTTCCGCGCGAAGGGAAGGGAAGGGCCGGGGGGTCGCGTGCTCCCTTTCCCGCTCGTACAGGCGCGGCTAAGTAGGAAGAGGAGGGGCAGGGGGCGAGCCCTCGTGCGCCCCCTTTTCGCGCGAATGGGGTGCCGCGGACAGGGGAAGTGGCGGCGGCGGCATGCCCTCGTGCGCCCTCCTTCCGCGCAAACGTGGTGGCGCGGATGGGGAGAAGGGAGGGCCCGGGAGGTCGGGGGGCGGCGGGCATTGTGCGCCCCTTATCTGCGTGCGAAGGGGGGCGGCGGCGGTCAATGCGGGGGAAGGGAGGGGCGGGCGACTTACCCTGGTGCGCCCCTCTCTGCGCGCGATGCAGGGACTTCGGCCTGCGTCCCCTTTTCGCGCGAATGAGGGGGTTGGGAGGAGAGGAGAGGGAGGGAGGAGAGGAGACGTGGGTGGGCCTACTATCACACACAATTCCGTACGAATGTACGAATTGTGAGGGAAAGCAGGGGGGGGGAGGGAAAGCAGGGGAAAGCAGGGGGAAGGGTTGTTCTAGACCCTGTGGCGGAAGCCAAACGTGTCTGCCACGTCAGCACGTCCGCTGACGTGGCTGCGTTCCACTGGCGCGCCACCCCTCCTTTCCCACCGTCCTATCGCGTGCCACCCGATTCGTACAGAATCGGGTGTGCAAAGAGCGTCGTCCCTCCCATCCCCCCCTCCTCTTCCCCCTCCCGCACTGTCCGCCACCCCTTCTCGCGTAGAAAGGGGGAGCGCACGAGGGCATGCCGCCCCCTCCTTATCCCCCAGTCCGCGCCACCCCGTTCGCGCAGAAAGGGAGCGCACGAGGGCACACCCTTCCCCCACGTCTCGCCGTCCCTCTCCTTCGCCCCCTGCCCCTCCTCTTCCTACTTAGCCGCGCCTGTACGAGCGGGAAAGGGAGCACGCGACCCCCCGGCCCTTCCCTTCCCTTCGCGCGGAAGGGGGGCGTACGGGAGCACTCCACCCCACCACCCCGCGTCGGCCCCGGCCCTTCCCTCTTGTCCGCGCAACCCCGTTCGCACCGACAGGGGGCGTGCGAGGCCAGACCGCCCCACCTCTCCACGTCGGCCCCCCCCCGCCCCGTCCCTCTTGTCTGCGCCACCCCATTCGCGCGGAGTGAGGGCGTGCGAGGGCAAGAACACGCGGAAAGGGGACACGCGGAAAGGGGACACGCGAGGGCACGCGACCCCTCGGCCTCTCCTTCCTCATTCACGCGGAAGGGGGGCGCGCGAGGGCACACCGCCCCGCCTCTCCGCGTCGCCCCCGCCCTCTTCCCCTTCCCTCTTCGCGCCACCCCATTCGCGCGGAAGGGGGGCGCACGACACCGCCCCGCTCTCTGCGTCGCCCCCGCCCCTTTCCCTTCCCTCTTCACGCCGCGTGCGAGGGCAAGCCGCCCCGACCTGTGGCGCCCCGTTCGCGCGGGAAGGGGTGCATGAGGCCAAGCCGACCCCGCCTCCCTCCGTGTCGCGCAGCGGGGCTGGACGGTCTCAGTGCGCCCGCGTTCACCGCGCCCGCACCGCATTTTCGCGCGCCATAGTACGACTTACACCATGTAGCCCAATTAGATAATAAAAATATATTTATTGTTTTGTTAAGTTGTGTGAATATCTTAAAAAAACATATGAGATTTATGTTTGATGACTAAAAACAAAGTGTACGATTAAGGAAATAGCATTTTTAAAAAGAAAGTGTTTTATTTGCGCTTACTAAGAGTAAAGTTTACTGAGCTCGAATGCTGTTCGGGGACGCCCGTTTTGTGATGACAGAGGAAACGTGACTTTCTTGGCACCTTCCTTTTTGGGGGCGTGATTCCCTGCGGAAAGATGGCCACTATCATCAACAGTGTCACCGCTGCGGTCTTCGATGCTGCGCTCAACTGACGTGATGAGTACATGGAGTACATTATGAACTATCCTATCGCTGAGTATCGCATCATTGACGAAATGGCAAACAATCCTACCTTCAAGGAATTTGTGGAGGTGTGTTCATGCACCATAAACTCCGTTCATGACGCGTGTATATTAAATTCTCCCTTAGCAATGCACGCGGCATCCAGACGCAAACCGCCTGGACATGAAGAACTTTGTGAACCGGCCAATCCCACGTCTCGCGCGATATGAGCTGCTGCTCAAGGGCATCATGGAAGCCAGTCACGACGGCCACGAGGACCACGAGAGTATCCCGCAGGTCATTGAGGTGATCAATTCGCTACTGGAGGAAACGCAGCCAGGCGTCGCATCTGCGGAGCAAAAGGTCGAACTTTGGTGGTACAACGCCAATTTAGTGTTCAAACCTGGCGAGGCCGTGGTTAGTCCCGACTCAAAGTACAAAGGCGTTCTGTGAGACTCATGTCACCGTTTCTCGTGTAGGACATGGACCTATTAGCCAAGAACCACTCACTCATACACGCCGGAAAGCTCTTACACCAGCCGGATACTGGCTTCGAGTGGAGCGGGTGGAGCGAGCTGTTTGTTCTGCTGTTTGACAACTATTGTGAGTCAAAGTGGACGGGCGGGTACAGTTTATTGATAGCGTACAGTGATCATGACAAGGCCAAAGGGTCTTGGGCTTAGAAGAGACACAGAGTAATTACATCTAGTTGCACAGGCTTCCTCACCACATAAAACCTCATATGGGTGTTTGCCAATTTTGTAAATACATTTTTCTTGAAATGTAAAGGCCATATGCAGTGTAGCAATGCTTGTGCACATTGTGTTCAAAGATGTAGACCACCAATAGCAATGTTGAGAAAAATATAGTGCTTAAATTACTCAGGATGTGCCACACAAGTGTTGAATGCTGGAGGACACAGAATGTGCTTTAGGTTGATGGTTGCACTAAACATAATTGAAAACTGAGGGCCAGTGAAGCCAGGCCAAGGAGGCAAACACTCACAACTGGCAGAGTTAGGATCAGTTTCAACTGGTCTCAACCAGTCTGAATTATCAGAACCAGTACTGACCAGTTCAGAACTGACCTAGTACCACACAAAACCAGTACAGGGCAGTTCTGGTTCCAGTTCTAAGATATTTTAGTAATTACGGAACCAGTTCCAGTTCCAGTATTCCATATTTAGGGAAGAAAACTGGGACTGTACTGAACTTTAAAACACCACGCATTCCCCCTCTATTGTACCCTCAATTGCATGGAGAGGCTCCCCATGACGTCCTCTGTCTGTATTGCGCCGAACAGCACACCTCACATGACTGCCCCCGACCCCAGCCTGGCACAAATTCTGCCAATGTCCCAGTTCACCACCTGTGCTTCAACGATCCGTGCACCCATCGTTTACCCGATTCCCCGACACCTGCTCAAGCCCATTTCATACCACATGACCGCACTGACATTTGCAGACATCGCTCATTCCCAAGCACTCGAGATGAAGGCGAGATGCCTTTGGCTAGTAGGGGGGCTGTGTCACGATCACATGACATGTGATGTGTCCAGAGGAAAGTTGGATTGACAGTGTCTCAGAAGTGTTGACTCATTTGACTGCCAGCGAGGCACTTGCGTAGGCCTCTGTGCTTTACTTAGAAAATAGTCACGAAAACCATAGTCTGTACAAGTGTAAGTACGAGGATGTTTAGTCTCTAGTCTCCTTGTCTTAGTTTTGATAAATCCCAGCCAAGTCTTTCTTGACTTGAGTGAGCAAGCGTGTCCCTCTTGTCTCTTTCATTTTCTTGCAAAGTTTCCCCTTTGCCCCGCGACTATCCCTCTCTGACCCTCAGCCCAATGGCATGCACAATCTGGCTGGATTGTAAAATTGTGTGAGAAATGTAATGACAGGAACCTTGTTGAGGGACAGACAGACCCAGGCCAAAAAGTTTCACCTGAGAACTTGGTCTGAGTTGGATGCATATTGTTACAATCACCTGGATTGTTCAACCACGTACACATTTATTTGTCCTACAAGTGGCTACTTGTCTGCATTTTGGTTATAGTCAGAAGACTTTTCTGTGAGTTGCAACTCAGAGGGTCAGGCCTGCAGGCCAGGTTGCCAACTAAGTGAGAGAGCAATGACTCTGCAAAGCAGAGGAGACAGGAACTGAAAGTTGGGCTATATTCTTAAGAGACCAAGATGGGGACTACATGGTACACTACAGACTCCTTATATATCTTACAAGACTGTGTTTTCTATACTATTTTCTAGGGATGCATAAGTGCCAGCAAGTACAATCTGCTGGCACTGCTGAACTGGCAGCCCTCAGCCCTGTCCTGTGAGTCATGAGTCTGAATTGGGAAATGTTTATGTGGAGTGTCACATGATTGTGACACACATACAGAGTTACCTCTCAGTTGGAATATTGATCAATTGGACATTGTGGTTACATCTGGTCTCATTATCTGACCTCCTGCAGTGCAATTGATTGATTGTACATTGGGGTTAGATTGTGTCTTTATCTCTTACCAGTGAAATTGCTTTGTGGAGTTGGGGCTTATGTAATCATTAAGTAAGGTAAAAAGGTGCAATGTCATGTTGACAGCCTTTATAACTTGCAAGGGCAGGTAGTAATAAGATTGGTGATAGTCTGTGTTCTATTAGGGAACCATATCTGTGAGATCTGCTTATGCACATCTCACAGATATGGTTCCCTAATAGAACACAGACTATCACCAATCTTATTACTACCTGCCCTTGCAAGTTATAAAGGCTGTCAACATGACATTGCACCTTTTTACCTTACTTAATGATTACATAAGCCCCAACTCCACAAAGCAATTTCACTGGTAAGAGATAAAGACACAATCTAACCCCAATGTACAATCAATCAATTGCACTGCAGGAGGTCAGATAATGAGACCAGAGAGACCCAGATTGATGGCCCGCGTTTGTCCATTGTGGACAAATGCGGGAGTGATATTTGTGATCTGCGTTTGTCCACGATGGACAAACGCGGGCACCATTTTTGTGACCCGCGTTTGTCCATCGTGGACAAACGCGGGAGCGATATTTGTGATCTGCGTTTGTCCACGATGGACAAACACGGGCACCATTTTTGTGACCCGCGTTTGTCCACAATGGACAAACGTGGGAGTGATATTTGTGACCTGCGTTTGTCCAAGATGGACAAACGTGGGCACCATTTTTGTGACCCGCGTTTGTCCATCGTGGACAAACGCGGGAGCGATATTTGTGACCCACGTTTGTCCATGATGGACAAACACGGGCACCATTTTGTGACCCGTGTTTGTCCACGATGGACAAACGCGGGAGCGGTATTTGTGACCCTTGTTTGTCCACAATGGACAAACACGTGCACCATTTTTGTGACCCACGTTTGTCCACGATGGACAAACGCAGGAGCGATATTTGGGTATACGCGGTAACCCTAAGTCAAAATAGCACCCTGAACCCATACTTAACCATGAACCTAGTTATAATTCGCCTGTATATAATGAAGTATAATCGTCAAAGAAGACGATAAAATACTTGTATTTGTGGTATGACAGTATAGGGAAGCTTTTCAAATCAGAATGAATCCGATTGAAAGAGGCTTTAGCCCTTGTCTTGGACAGAGGATGTGAGGCAGCAGGCATTTTGCCTTGTGCACAACCAGGACATATTACATCAGAGGTGGGAATGGTAATCCCTTCTGGAAAGCCCTTAGTGTTTTCCTTAGCTCGTCTTAGAACCTCTTTAGATGGGTGACCAAGGCGACAGTGCATAAGGTCATAGTCTACATTTAATAACACGGACTGGTTCGCAATAAGCAACTCAGTTAGAGTTGATATAGAGGCATCTAGCTAATATAATGATTGCCCGTGAAGAAGGGGTTTACATTGGACAATCTTTTTGTTTTTATGTAGCAAGTTAATATGCTGCGAATTCCCCAAAACATGCAAACCTTGCTGTAAGAAGACTCCCATAGATAGAAGATGCGTGCTCATAGAAGGGATGTATAGCACCGGATATACCCATGTGGTCACGAGTTTGTCTGCGATGTAATGCTCAAGCAAGACAGTTCCGGTTCCTTCAACATATAGAGTATGAGCTGCTGTCTTTACAGGAATCCTATCAGACTTAGCAGTTGGCTTATAGTCAATGAAGTCACTAAGTTTATTAGTGAAATGTGCTGATGCTCCTGAGTCAAGGAGCCACATATATTGAGTGCGCTTCAAGCATTCTGTGCATTGACTAGTGCTTTGAGGTCCGGTCCAGTCCGGTTTTTTTACCCAATTTGGAAGGACCGGGACCGGGACCGGTTCCCGGATTCAGAGAATCCCTGAAAGACCGGACCGTAACCAGTAAGACCGGTTAACACTGGGTGGACCGCGGTCCACAGACCAGTCTAAACTGGTCCTTAACCGGACTAGCGTTGAACCGGTTCTGACCGCCACTGGCCACAGTGAGATGACAACTTCAAATATATTGTATCTACTCTAAAAGCTACTATAGAAACTAGCCTAGTACTATGAAATACAATGCTACTATATGCCAGCCCTAGTCTCCAACGTGCACAGTGTTTTGGGGGGTGTGAAGCGTCGCTCGGTGTCGCGCAGGCCTCCGCGGAGCGCGAGCTGTCGCGTATGGGTCCAAAGCGATCGTGGACGCGTCGTTGTCGAAGGGATAGGGCCGCGTGCGAGTGCGGCAAGGTCGGGAGGGTCGGGAACAGGAGGGGTAGGCCAGGGAATGAGGGTGGTCGCAAATGCCGTGCACGCTTTGGCATGGCGCGAAACTCTGTATGTGTGGCTGCCAGGGTCGGAAATGTGTTGGGTTGAAGTTGCTTGGGCCGCGAATGAATGTGGCATGCTGGGGAACACAAAGTGTGAGTTTCAGTGAGCCCAAAACTCCGAAATCTGGAGGGGGAAGTCTATATTACTATTACTTGACTGTAGTAAAGGTGTGATTACACTGGCTATATACCAGAAAGTGTGCTAAGGAAAGGTAACAAAGGGAAGGTAGAAACAGAGATGCTAAAACGCGTAGAGTGAGGCATAGAGTCAGCGCTTCAACTTGCAGTGGTGTGTGTTGTTGTTTGTCCATGATGGCAGGTTTTTGCGGGCACGCAGGTTGCCGGACCGGTTGACGACACCTCAGCCAGCACTCGTGTACTGAACTGAACCCTGAAGCTAAGTTCTCTTTTTTCCGTCTGATTAAACCCATAACCTTTCCTTTCTAGGTTTCAAACACACAGGGCACCATGACACCAACGCGGTGCCACGCCCCCACGACACCAACGCGGTGCCGCACCCCCACGACACCTGACGTGGGGCGATCTTACGACACCGATGCAGCGTCGTACCCCCACAACACTGACGCGGTGCCGCGCCCCCACGACACCAACGCGGCGCCACGCCTCCACAACGCCGACGTGGGGCCGCGATCTTACGACTCCGAGTCTCCGACGCAGAGCCGCAATGCCACGACGACGCGGTGCCGCGCCCCCACGACACCGACGTGGGGCTGCGATCTTATGACACCGACGCAGCACTGCAGCACCCGACAACAACGCGGTGCCGTGTCCCACGAAACCGATGTGGTGCCGCGCCACCACGACACCGACGCAGCGCCGTGCCCCCACGGCACTGACGTGGTGCCGCGCCCCCATGACAACGACACGGCGCCGTGCCCCCACGACACCGGCATAGTGTCTTGTCCCCACGACACTGACGCGGTGCCGTGCCCCCACGACACCGACACATCGTCCACCGACGACGCTATGAACTTTAGCATACAAGCAGTAGCTTATGATATTAGACATGTTTTTATTTTAGTTTTATTAAAGTTGTTTGAATGGCCTTGTTGACGTGCAAAAGACCGGTCCTAGACCGGTCCCAACTGGTTCTGGCCCGGTCCCTTGAAAAAGGGCAATAACGCAGGACCACGGACCGGCAATGCCCAATGGGGGCTGTAACCGGGACCAAAGGTCCTATTGGACCGGTCACAGTCCGGTCCAGTTCCCGGTCCTAGTCTGGTCATTATGACTGGACCTCAAAGCACTAGCATTGACTGAAGTACTCATTATGCTCACACTCAAAAGAATCGAGAAGAGCATTGCAATTTGTGTACAAATTGAGAGACTTCGGTACTATTACATGCGATGCCCATAGATATACGTAACCATTACAATTGGAACTTGCCCCACTTAGACTTCTTGGGGGCAGGGCTAATACTGTAACATTATCAGCATGTAGTGCACAAAGTGAAGAGAAGATGTACTCTTCTTCATTGTTAGATCCCCAATCAAGGATCTCTGTGTCCAGTCCAGTCAAGAACGACTCCGGTGTCAGCAAGCAGCCAGAAGTGGCCGGAGAGATAAGGGTGCCGAAATGGGGGTCCATTGGCAAACTGTTATTGTATAGGTACTGTTGGTTGCTACACCAAATCCATTCGATTTGTTCATTAGAACATGATTGAGGGATGTGAGGGAAACAGCTTTCGCTGGTAGTAGCCCACCTGACTGTTGCTTCAATGATTGAAGCTGGATTAACATAAGGAGGCGTGGGGGCACAGTTTTCTTTATCAGAACCCCCATCGCTTATCGTTAGATCTGTCAAGTCAAGTTGGAGAGCATTAGAATGCTCACCAAATATCTCTGTGTCATCTAACCCATCTAGGTTCATAATTGACTGTGCGCTGCCCGAAGGCTGCTGCGACATGTCAATGTCAACGTCGGAGTCATACTCCTCGTCCATAAACCGGTTAATATGGGGACGCATCTGTGCGTCAATGTCAGCAAAGTGCTGCTCGAGCGTCTTTACGGTCTGGACTGTAGACTGTAGTGGGTACATCCAGCTGTTCAGCGAGCATCAATGCCTTATTGATGGAAGGGAAGAAGCCAGAAGTCCTCTGAGGCGAAGAGGATTCGACTTCTGTGTGCATGGAGACACCAGATGACCCAATATGAGTCACCTTGTGGGAAGTAGGGGGGGCTAGTGCGGCGACAGAGGCGATATGTGAGTGCTGTGGAGCATGGGCAGGTGCCTTGCCTTTTCCTTTAGGCTTGCCTCGCCTGGAACCACATCCTCCATGCTGCCTGAAAGGCTGCTGCTGGGTAGATGGGCTGGGGGTGCTAGACTGCTGCTGCGAAGAACCCTGCTTCGAAAAGCGAGGGTCCACGTGCTTCCTCTTAACGGCAGAAAGCTTCTGCGCGTTATGAGCGGCCTTGTGCAGTCTGCGGTTCGACTCAGTTTCGTACTGGCTTTCAACACAAGCCAATACAGTTTCGAGTTTAAGATCCGCCAATGGTAAGTTATTACACATGACAGGAATCAAATGCTCCCATTTCTGGGGCAGAGCGGACATGGCAACAAGTGCCTGCAGCTGTGGACGGATGGTGAGAGTGGCAGCATTAGCACCAGTACCAACAGTAATAGCTCCAAGCCGAGCAAAGGTGGCGGCCATTTTTTCGAACTGGGGAGCGGGATGCTGATTTGTGTTGAAACGAATCGAGATGGCCTCTTTGAAGTCCTTGTAGATGCAGGGCATGGAGACCGCACCGTATCGGTCCTTCACAGAGTCCCAGAGTGCCTGAGAAGTTGCTCTGGTGACTGCCTGCTGTATAGCAGGGGAAAGGCGGAGGGTAAGATTACCCCTGGCCATCTCATCATTTCGCATCCAAGCTGCTCTATCAACAGCATCAGCGACAGGAGGTATAGGGATGGTGGCATTAACGTAGCCCCAGTGCGACATAAAGAAAGCAGTCATCTGCTTAGACCAAGTGGCCCAGTTAGAGCCATCGAAGACGGGGACAAGTGTGGTGAGTTGAGAGGACATAGTTGTATGATCTGTTGGCTTTGAGAACATCAGCATTGCATTATTATAATAACAATACTGAGTGAATCAAAAAGAATTGCCAACGCTGGCACAGCTACATGGCTGTACATACGCAACGTGACAATAGCCCAATATTAGGCTGTTTCCAACAGAATGGGCAACACCCATTTCGACTTTTGGACCACAAACACCAGTCGTCAGACTATCCTGCTTGACATCACCCCAAGGTTGAGCTACACGGCGCTCCAAAGTTAATTGGAGTCGTTGTAGAGCTTTGTTTAGATAGCCAATTGGCCAAGTCTGTGTACTCCTCAAGAGTACAATACTGGGTTGCTATTAGCCAGGGTGCCTCCCTGAGTCTAATGCCTACAACCGCATGAGCACCTCTTTGCAAAGGCTGCATCATAGTGGGCGGTGACTGCAAGGCGCAACTCTAGTCAAAGAGTGCAACGGCAAACCCTGTAGCAGGGCCCATAACCTGTTGCGCAGCAATGCATGCAGCTAACAGGAATGGTGTTCTCACCTTTGAGTAGGTTGAGAGACTATAGCAGTGGAGAGGGTGCACAAGTGAGTAAGAGAGTGAATGTCTATTTGCCTCCCCATGGGAGGATATTTATACTCTATGGTCCTACCCTGACCATTTGCATAAAAGTGATGAGTACAGGCGTCCACAATATCGTGTTTTTACACACACCTGATGTAAACTACCACTTCGAGATAGCCATAGGGCTTCTCCTTCTCAGAGGGCGTATTGCGCCCACTATAGTACGTATCCTGACTACCGTAATAGGAAACTATACTATCGTAGTGTCGTAACTGCTATAGATAAGGTCCTTACGTACTTATCACATTCCAACACACCTGGAGTCCACTGATGGTATGTGACTTTCACAGTAGCATTTACAGCTACCACCGCAGCTTGCACAACATCCACAGATCAGCAGCAATACAAGCCAAGGAGTAATGCACAGGTATTACAAGTCCTATGGCACTGCACAGACCTTCATGGCTTGCACAAGCATTCAGGCTGACTCTAGACAGCTGCACAAGTGTTCTCCAGTTGTGTGAATGTGTGCACAACAAGAGCAGCTCTGTGTTAGCAGGAGCATCTATCCAGCCAAGTCCCTCAGGCACAAATGTACTAGCGACACCACTGCAAGCGTGTATCCTCTGGCAACCCACCTATGTGAAGAGAATGGCCTAGTATACTAGTTCTGCCGAGTACAACTCCACACAGCATGCACAATGACTCGTGCAACAGCTACATCGGACTTGCATCCATATGTACCTCAAAGAGGACCACTAGCAACCCCCATGCCACAAGCTGAGCGAATTCCTACACACACCAATGACTGAGGACAGTCAGGATCTCAGTTGGGAGTGGATAATATGCCCAACGCATGGCTGGCCAGGTAAATCCCCATTTTTGCATCTTTCATCTTTCACTACTTTCTTGCACCGCTCCCGCAGCCCGTTCTTTCCCGCACTTTGGCCAGTTTTGGACATTTACATTAGCCTTTCCCTTCCACTTGCCTTGCAGCCTCACTTGGTCACTGCCTGGACTCCATTCAATATTAGAGATATATCTTTTTGCTTGCCTACATATATACTCCCTGTATCTACCCCTTTCCCTCCAGTTAATCCTAGTTCTCCCCTCTGGGCTTCAGAGCTCTGTAGGCTCTTGTTCCCCTTCGTTCCCCGCGTTCCTGAGCGTCTCGCACTCGTCTGCACCCTTAGCAACTTTAGAGCGACGCGTCCCCAACACTAGCAAAGCCCTATACGAAGTTACGTGACACGCGAAGGCCTGCACGACCAGCAGCGCAGCTTCAAGCCTCCCTGAACCCAACACTCTTAGCTGCACTCAGAAGCACTTACTGGCAGCTTAGGGTATCACCAGAAAAATTGACAAGTACTCATGCTCACAAGTGCTCACACCAACAAGTATGAGTCAAGTACAAGTGGCTATTCAGAAACTTCCAACAAATACTCATACTCATGAATATAACTCGTTGACATCTCTAGCTCAGTGTAGCTCTCCCCTTGTGTTCCAGAGTGTGCCACATCTGTGTGCGGCCTTAGCGACTTGAACCCTATGTGTTCCCAGCCCTGATGGCCACTGTAACGCCACCACTGGTGTGAGTCCGACTTGGACAGCAAAAGGGTGTTTGACGACTTAGCAAAGTTCCGTAACTCGGTAATCACGTTGTACGGAGCCGAGTCCGTGTGAGTTCGTAGGCGGAGGGGATCCCGCAGGGGTTACAGAGGTGCAGAGGTGGGAGAGCCAGGTCCGAAGCGTTCGCGACGGCGAGAGCCGGTGCGAATGCGAACGGACGAGGGCAGGGGCAAACGAGATGAGAGCAAAGCGAGAACGGGAACGAGCGACGAGATTTCGAGAGACAAGAGACGAAGCGAGATGGTGGCGACGACCTTTGAGTGCTCGCGGTAGAGCCTGACTTCTGGTGTCATGATCCAACAATCGTGCCATCAATTGTTTCAGGTTGCTGCTTCTCAGTTTCAGATTACGGAAATATTTCGGTTTGCCAGCACAAAAGAGTTATATTTAGTTTGACACTTACGCGTCTCTCGAAAACCAACAGAAAAACAATATTTTGTATGATACTTAAGAGAGCTGTAGTTTACTCCATAGTCCTTGTTCTAGTCTTGTTTCCTGTCTCTGCTGCTTCAGAAGACAGCCTCGTTCCATTCGCTTGCTTCAGCTGCTGCAAGTCGTCTTACAGTCTACAACTCGGTATCAAGCCCGAGCTCTGCACGTTGGACCCCGAATACGACTAACTTGGTGCCAGTCCGAGCTCTAGATCGTAAAATCTGGGACGATCGCGCGGCATGCAAGAGAGAGGAGGGGAAAACACAAAACTAGACTGGGCTTCACTCACATTAACGAGCTAAGAATGCGAGGTTTAAATACATTCGAGACGTATACGACGCATTCTGAACCCAAACAGGAGGGAGACAATGGGGAATCGAGAGGTAAGGT
This sequence comes from Lactarius pseudohatsudake, assembly GCA_021525015.1. Classification (NCBI taxonomy): domain Eukaryota; kingdom Fungi; phylum Basidiomycota; class Agaricomycetes; order Russulales; family Russulaceae; genus Lactarius; species Lactarius pseudohatsudake. Next base: position 16,794 of record JAKELH010000763.1, on the reverse strand, counting down.
AAGAGAACTGTACGAGCGTAGAGTCGACGGGGCACGGAGACGATCGAGATAGAGACAATGGATATGGGCGCGGAACGAGAAAGCGAAACGAACATCTAGATTAAAAGGAAGCGAGAATACGAGAATAGCAAAGAAAGGGGGCCGAGACGCTTATGACGCAGGACAATAGGGAACCTCCTCCGAATCCAATGGCGGTGCACTGTCAAGCGCGGGGTCCGACGGTGTCTTGTGGGTGGCTAAAGGGGCAGCGAGGGTGGGTGAGCTGCGATCTTGACGTCTTGAAAGGGACAAGCGAGGTGGGCGATGCAATCGTTGAGGGACAAAGGATGCATGAGGCGCGGGAACGCGCGGCCTGCGTACGAGGGGCTGGGGAGCGTCTTGGGGTGGCGACAGCGGTCCACTGCGACGAGAGGAGGGCGAGCGAGGGGGAGGAGAGAGAGGGAGAGAGAGAGAGAGAGAGTGTGTGTGTGTACGAGGAAGGAGGAGGAAGGGAATGCCGTCGATGGGGAACGATAGTAAGGGCGACGCCGTGAGAACGCGAGACCGGAATGGCAACTGAGCCACGCGATGCCGGACCGAGACCGAAACATCCGAAAACATGCGATTTCGGGGCCAGCGCCCGAGCCATCCTTACAACGTGACACGAATACACGGCCTCGAAGTGCACGTGATCGTAAGGGGCACTAGGGCAAGTTCCACTAGGCGTATGTGAAGGACGACTTGCTCTACCAGAGACAAGCGAACGAAGTAACAAACACTTAAGAGAAGCACGAGGGAAGGAAGTGGAATGGCAATTGAAGAAGACCAGAATGGAGACTTCTGGTCTTTGCGTTGTACTATAAGTACATTTGTCGAGGCAGCTTTAAAGCTCCTCCCGAATCCGAACGACTAGTAGCGTAAGTAGCTCAAACCCTGCTACAGCTACTACTAGGAATGAGTCATAGTACCACCACAAACATGTGATACTACGACGGCTGACTGATACGAGTCCATGACCGATTACTACTTACTAAGGGGGTCATCACCATATAGTAAGCGTCCACAAGCTGAACTGTGACAGCCACATCTTTAAAATTTCACACCATGCTGAAGTGTGCGTGACCTTTTCTAATCACCCACAACCAACCAACCATGTTTCTGTTCCTGATCTCATTGCACTCATGTGGAGCCTTAGTCTTTCAATGACAATGTGCCCGCAATCACTGCGGACCCCCATATGACATCCTGCACCCTGCAGAGGCCTGTGCAACCACTCACAATGCTTCACACCCCCCAAATCCTGCGCACACCATAGACTGTTTCTCTTAGCGTTCAGTGACAGTTTAGGGTATCACTGGACTTTAAATAACTGCATGCAGGTTACCCAGACCTGTGACAATCACTAAGGATTATTCATGCCAATCACTGGACAGCACACAATTTGATACAAATGACAATACAATCACAAGATGTAACACTGCCACTGGCGTTGAGTCTGACTTGGACAGCGAAAGGGTGTTAACTACTCAGCGTAAGGACCTAAGTTAGGTTGTTGACTCGGATACACGGCTTCCTAATGCACGTGACTGTTAACAGCACTAGGGCTAAGTCCACTAGGTGTAATCGACGCTCGACTTGCTCTACAAGAGTCAAGTGGAGGGAGAGGCTGACAACTAAAGAGACGAGAAGAAGGATAGATGCGATGGCAATTGAAGAAGACCAGAATGGCGAATTCTGGTCTCCGGATCCTTCTATTTATACATGAGGGGTATGGCTTTAAAGCTCCCCATGAATCTGTACTACTAGTAGCGTTAATAGCTTGAACCCTACTACCACTGTACTAGTAATGAGTCATGCCACATCGGCATGTGATATCGTACTGCTGACTGATGCGAGAAGTCCATGACCTATTACAACTTACTAAGGGAGTCATAACCACCTAGCAAGCGTCCACTTCTGCGACTGTGACACAAGACCTTTTTGATTTCCAAGACATGTCAACAAATTTGTATTATATCTTATTCTGAACCCATTTCTTCTCCACTTTCTAAGCCACCTGCAGAGCTGCTGTGTGAATCCCCCATCTCTACATCTTCTTTTTCACCTGGATAAGTGGCTGATATTCTGCCACCTATCTCTTCAGGATCAAATGTCTATACAAATGGTAAGCAATATTTACTCAACATATCACTCATACATACCATGTCAGTATCATTGAAGATATGTTTCATTGGAATTTTTTCTCTGGGGGCTTCTGGGTCATAGTCCCAAATATTTGTCTCCCTACAGCCTCCACCAACATTGTACAGTTTGATGGATGTTTGGAAGAGATTGAACAGAGTTTGCAGAGGAATTCTCTTGTCATTTATGAACGAAATGAGATACTTCCTGATCTCTTCCTCTGGCATAGCCCAATCCATGTACAGGAGGCAGAAGGGAGAGATGGCCTTTTTAAGCTCATCAATGGAGTAAATGGGCTCTATTAACAAGCTATCAGTTAGAAACCTTCCTCATCAAGACAAAGTAGGGTGCTTACCTTGAGTAGCTTCACCAGCATAGCTCCCTTGAGTTGGTTGCTGTGCAGAAGGTGCTGGAGGGTCAAACTTGGCACACTTACTAGATCCTCCTTCAGTTGAAGCTTGACACTTTTTTGTAACTTCTAATGATAGCTGAGAATTGATAATAAGAAACATTTGTTACCCTCACCTTTTTCTTGCCCTTCTTTATCACCCTCACCCTCAGACATATCTTTTTGTGGGTGAGCCACTATAAAAGCTAAGTGCATCCTTATAAAAGGGAAAGAGAAGCAAGTACCCACCTTTCTCAGCCTCCTCACCTCCTGCATGCTCTTTTTCATCCTCATCCATGTGTGCAGGTGCAGCCACTATAATAGCTAAGTATGTCCTCACGCAAGAAAAAAAAAGCACTGACCTTCCTTGCCCTTGCCCTTCTCACCTCCTTCATCTGCGCCCCCATCCTTAGATGCATCTTTTAAAGTCTAAGTGTGTCCTCATACACAAAGAAAAAAAGAGACTTACCTTCCTTTTCCTTCTCACCCTCAGGCTCTTTATCCCCTTCCACTTGCTCAGGTGCACCCTCTTGCTGGCAACCCACTATAATAGCTAAGTATGTCCTCATGCAAGAAAAAAAAGCACTGACCTTCCTTGCCCTTGCCCTCCTCACCTCCTTCATCTGCGCCCCCATCCTCAGATGCATCTTTTAGAGTCTAAGTGTGTCCTCATATAAGAAGAAAAAGGAGACTTGCCTTCCTTTTCCTTCTCCCCCTCAGGCTCTTTATCCCCTTCTTTATCCAATTGCTCTTTTTGTTGCGCTTCTTCTTCCTTTTCCTTTTCCTCTTCCACATCCTTAGGCTGGCAAGATGCTATAAAAGCTGAGTGCACTTTATAAGCAAAGAAATAGCATGCACTCACCTTTCTCACCCTCCTTATCACTTGGTTCAGACTCTTCCTCCTCACTTTTGTCACTCTTGTCACCCTCCTTATCACTTTGGGAAGACTCAGACTCAGGCTCAGGCTCAGGTGCTTTTTTTTCTACAAATTTAAGCACAAACTCTCTAGTGAGATAAACAACTCACCTTTTGCTAGCTCATCCAACTCATCACTAGTGTAAATTGGTGTTACACGTCACTTATGTTGTGCACATTGCTTCTGCTGAGGGGCCACCTTGGGAGATGCAGATGTTTTATGCTGTAATTGCCCAACATATAATCTTCCGATTCTTCCCTTTTTTCAAGAAGTAGCTGGGCCTGGGGTAGGTGAAGGGCCTGGAGATGAAGGTGGTTCAGGGGTGGCAGCCTTTTGTCTGCTAGTAGAAGGAAAGGGTGAAGTTTGGCAGGGTGGAGGAGAGGGACAAGAAGACAATGGGGAAGAGGCACAATGAGGAGGAGGTGTGGGTGTCTTTGGCTTCTCCAAATCAGCAACAATCCAACAGGGCAATGGAGAACTACAGTCCAAGATGACTCTGAGAAGGTGACGCCATTGAGCGCAAGAGGAGACTGCCTCTGAGAGAAAAACCATAAATTCCTTGACAGGTTCAGGACTAATTGAATGGGCAGCTGAAAGAGTTAACCCAACAACACCCTGAAGGCAGAATGGTTGGTAATTTTCAAATTGCGTACACCAAGAGGGAAGCTTGAGTGTGAAGCACTGACTCCATATAAAGGAGACAACCTAGAAGAGAAATCATGAGACAAAGGACAGAGGCATATCACAAGGCATACCTCAAACACCTTGCCTTGTACAACTCCTTTGTCATCTTTGATTAGACAGTAGTGAGTATTGTCCTCAAAGACATGTGGCCCCACAAATTTGTTGTAGATGTAGTTGCGTAGAACCCCCTCAGGGCAAGAATTCCAGTCTTTGCATGTTGCTTACTTGGGCTTTTCGCAGGAGCATGCCCGTGACGTGCGGGTTGTGAGGTGTGGGAGGCGGGGAAAAATCTGGCGCAGACATGAGGGGTGACGCGTGGATGGGCATGCCTCATGTCTATTCAATGGCCAAGGGTATGTGGGGGGTAGCGAGAAGGGAGAGAGTGTACATGGGAAAGCGTGATTAAACTAGCTATGTGGCGGACTAACAGAGACTGGGCGGAAGCACAAAGTGCTTCTCGATTGAAAAAACTGGGGATTTTGCGTCTGAGGCAAAGTCGTGACACCCAACCTGGTAGGAATGACAATGATGTGTTGAGTGAGCCTCGGCACCCTCAAAATTAGGAAGAGGCAGGACTGCTGCTTACCCTGAGCCTCAAGGCACCTGAGGGAGGGAAAACGCGATGGCGGTGTCCATGTGCTTAGCGAACCGGGGGCATGGAGTAGCGGATAAACACGTCGTGGATGATGGACGAGGCTTGGATATAGGGAGCGATGATGATGGCATGTTTTCGTAGGTACAGGAGGAAGGAATCTCTGGCCCACCAGCCTTTGGCCTTCATCATGTCGAATGGCATGCCCTGGAGGAGGTACTCCAGGGTGGAGCCAATGCGGATGCTGTGGCCCTGCGGCGGCTGAAGGCCAGCGGCGGAGCCGCCTTCCCTACTCTCTCGAGGAATTTGGTCTTGGTGAGTGGCTGCCTCGCGTTCTTGATCTGGTATGTGAAAAGGTGTGCCATCTCCGGGGGCTGGTTGACTTTGAGATGGTGTTGGAGGGCGGCTGTGGGGTCGGTGCTGTCCAACTGTGTTGCCCAGAAGACGTCCTCCCTGTCTCTGGGGGCGGCCTTCATGGAGGGGAGGTGCAGGATTGTGACCTTGAGCCCATTGTGGTCTTGGTCGTACGAGAGGTTGCAGGTGGTGATGTGCGTGTTGGGGCTGAAGCTGTGGACGGTGCGCATGGTGAATTCGCCGAGCTGGGCGGAGGCGTAAAAGCAGGAGGTGAGACAGGTGAAAACGGCCGTGTCGAGGGGGACTTCTGGATCTAAGTGCTTCCCTACCTTGATTATGAACTTGGGCGTGTATGGGAGCTGTGGTTTCACCTTCGAGGTGGCAGGGGTCAATTTGCAGGCGGCCCATAGCATGGTGTCCATCTCACTTTTTTGCAGGGCCCATGGGACGGAGTGCAGGACATGCTAGGCCCAAATGCTGCTCAGGTAGCCCACAATCGTTTTGCCTGAGTATGCCGTCACCATGTGGGCCACGAAGGCCAAGAGCAAATCCTGGCTGGCCAGTTGTTGGGTTAGGCCCGTCCTAACGATGCTCGACTTGAGCAGTGACAGAGTGGCTCGATATGCAGGGGGCAACTTAGCGGATATAGATACACGTCCTAAGCAGGAATGTGATCGGTGTAAGCACTGGGGCAAAGTCCACCAGGCGTATGTGTCGTTGGGCGATCTGCTCTACGAGAGCCAGACGCACTAACAGGCAGAGAGAGAGAAGAAGGCAAACAAGAAGAGACGAGGCGAGAATCGGATCTGAGGATTCAAGAAGACCAAGCTAAGGAGCTCAGTCTTCGTACTACCAGTCTTATATACAGTTGACGAGGAGCTTTGAAGCTCCTCCGGAATCTGAAGTACCCTATAGCAATAGTAGCTCGAACCCTACTACGACTATCCTAGGTATGAGTCAAGTCCGATACATGTGATACTCGAGGCTGACTGAGACAACTGTCCCTGACTAATACTAGGGTAGTCAGAACCCCACGAGTCCGCAGTCCGTACCAATGAGTCCGATCGCAACACCAGTGCTCTCTCTGGCTCGGGGACTCGTTTCTCGTTGCAGAAACGGTGCCACATCAACAAACCAGAGCCGTATGCCACATGTGTATCCTCCTCCCAAGTGTGGAGCATGGTTTCCTTCACCCTATCCCGTTCCATCTCGTCGAGGGTGTGGCTGTCGGGGGCAGTTGGACAGGAGTAAGCCGGGGTCCACAGTCTGAGTCGGTCTTTGGCGAGGCAGTGTGGGCGTAAGGTGGTTGGGGAGGGGATGAGCCCTTGCCAGTACGTAGTGCTTTGAGGTCCAGTCATAATGACCAGACTAGGACCGGGAACTGGACCGGACTGTGACCGGTCCAATAGGACCTTTGGTCCCGGTTACAGCCCCCATTGGGCATTGCCAGTCCGTGGTCCTGCGTTATTGCCCTATTTCAAGGGACCGGGCCAGAACCGGTTGGGACCAGTCTTTTGCACTTCAAGTTACAAGGCCATTCAAACAACTTTTATAAAAACTAAGATAAAAACATGACCAATATTATAAGCTACTACTTGTATGCTAAAGTCCATAGCGTCGTCGGTGGACAATGTGTCGGTGTCGTGGGGACACGACGCTACGCCGGTGTCGTGGGGGCACAGCGCCGCGTCGTTGTCGTGGGGGCGCGGCACCACGTCAGTGCCGTGGGGGCACGGCACTGCGCCGGTGTCGTGGTGGCGCGGCACCACGTCGGTTTCGTGGGGGCACGGCGCCGTGTCGTTGTCGTGGGGGTGCGGCACCATGTCGGTTTCATGGGGCACGGCGCTGCGTCGTTGTCGGGCGCTGCGGTGCTGCGTCGGTGTCATAAGGTCGCAGCCCCACGTCGGTGTCGTGGGGGCGCAGCACCGCGTCATCGTGGCATTGCGGCGCTGCGTCGGAGTCGTAAGATCGCGGCCCCACGTCGGTGTCGTGGGGGCGTGGCGCCGCGTTGGTATCGTGGTGCCCCGTGTGTTTGAAACCTAGAAAGGAAAGAAATTGTAGTTAGTTATGGGTTTAAAAAGACGGAAAAAAGAGAACTTAGCTTCGGGGTTCAGCTCAGTACACGAGAGGTGTCGTCGACCGGTCCGGAAACCTGTGTGCCCGCAAAAACCCGCCATCATGGACAAACAACAACACACACCACTGCAAGTTGAAGCGCTGACTCTATGCCTTACTCTACGGCGTGTTTTAGCATCTCTGTTCCTAACATCCCTTGTTACCTTTCCTTAGCACACTTTCTGGTATATAGCCAGTGTAATCACACCTTTACTACAGTCAAGTAATAGTATAGACTTCCCCCTTCAGATTTCGGAGTTTTGGGCTCACTGAAGCTCACACTTTGTGTTTCCCAGCATGCCACATTCATTCGTGGCCCAAGCAACTTCAACCCGACACATTTCCGACCCTGGCGGCCACACATACAAAGTTTTGCACCATGCCAAAGCATGGACGGCATTTGCGACCACCCTCATTCCCCGGCCTACCCTTCCTGTTCCCGACCCTCCAGACCTTGCCGCACTCGCACGCGGCCCTATCCCTTCGACAACGACGCGTCCACGATCGCTTTGGACCCATATGCGACAGCTCGTGGTCCGCGGAGGCCTGCGCGACACCGAGCGACGCTTCACACCCCCCAAAACACTGTGCACGTTGGAGACTAGGACTGGCATATAGTAGCATGGTATTTCATAGTACTAGGCTAGTTTCTATAGTTGTAACGTCTACCACGGACGTCTGCCTGACTTAGGCGAACTGATGTGCTGATCCTCGAGGGAGATAGTAGTTCCGGTTAGCGGAGGTGGTATGAATGTCAATGGGATGAGGGAATAGACGTTCCTCAGGTCCTAAGTATCCGTGGAGGTCTTCTCCTAGTGGAAGGTAGATTGGTGGGGAGCGGACGACTCTGAGTTCGTCCCACGACTTGTGGTCAACAATGTAGATCTGGTGAAATGGCTTGGCGACGCGTTTGTTGTGATAGAGATACACTCGGTGACACGTAGCGTCGAGAGGATAGTTCACTGTCCACACGGTTGGTCAGACACGTGGGTAGCCGAAGGCCAATGGAAGTCACGGGGATCCTGAAGGATATGCCGGACGAAGGGAACTCACTAAGGGGGGGGGATCCCTTGTGCAGAGGACGAGTCAAGAAGTGGTATTTGAAGAAGACCAAGATGCGGATCCTGGTCTTCGTGCGAGTCCTTATATACATGTATGAGGTAGCTTTAAAGCTCCTCTTGAATCGTAGCTAGCCAATAGCGTAAGTAGAGCGAACCCTAATACAACTACTACTAGGAATGAGTCATCTCGTACAATCACATGCCAATCCCTACAGCTGACTGATGCTGCGCAGTCCATGACTAAGTACTTCTGACACTCATAAGTCATCACCGATGAGTCAGAGTCCACATCCGAGACGGAACGTTACAATAGTAGCTTTTAGAGTAGACACAAAATATTTGAAGTTATCATCTCTGTGGCGCGGTCACAACCGGTTCAATGCTAGTCCGGTTAAGGACCAGTTTGGACTGGTCTGTGGACCGCGGTCCACCCAGTGTTAACCGGTCTTACCGGTTACAGTCCGGTCTTTCAGGGATTCTCTGAATCCAAGAACCGGTCCCAGTCCCGGTCCTTCCAAATTGGGTAAAAAAACCGGACCAGACCGGACCTCAAAGCACTACCAGTACGTGGCTGGGGTATTGAGTGGGCTTGTGGCAGGTGGGATGGGGAGGTGGCGTGGCCTCGTGATGGGGGGTTTTGGCCATCTGGCGCCGCTCGGCTCAGCATCTGGGGGAGAAAGGGAGGCCTGCGCAAGGCGCCTGACAGCAGCTTCCCTCGCCCAGCCGTGGGACTCAGACGTCGGTGAGAAAGGGTCAGACCTCTTCTGGGACAACAATGCGATGGAGTAGGAGTCCGCGTGGGGGGTAGATGCCCCTGGAGGGGGCGTCGGCGGGGTTTTGTGCACTTGGAACGTACTTCGTATGAATCACTCGCTTGTGAGTTTCCAAAAGTCTGAGAATACGGCGGAAGATGTGGTTTGTGGGCTTGTTTGTGCTGGCCCTCTTCCACCACCCTTCGACGACACCTCTGTTGTCGCCGTAGACGAGGACATGCTCACCCTCGTTAGACAGCTCGCATAGGCAGATGACAAGAAGCTCGAAGCCGACTGCCTCTGCCTACTGGATGTCTCGGCCCTGTGACTTCCACCTGGGGATGAGGTGCCATGCTCGCCATCGCGGGCCAACCCCGGAGCTCACATTGGAATATGCGCTGTAGTCCATGAGGGGTCGGGGTGCCGGGATGGGGGTGGCAATCTCCGGCTTGCTGAGCTGGAGCCTCCACCATCCGAGGTTGCTTTGAGTGTTGTGGGGAGGGGTGTGCGGAAGGAAAGGACAGTCGTGAAAGGAGGCCAACATGGCCTCCAGGCTGGTGAGGTGAGCACGTCCTGCTGGGAGGACCAGCGATGTGTGGAGCAACTTGCCGTACAGCTTTTGCGTTTCAACAAGGTTGTGGGTGCGCCTGGCCTCCCACTTGGTGATGGCATTGAGGTACCTCGCTTTCTTCTCATCCAACAGGCGCACAATGCACGTGCGGAGGTTCCAACTAAATCTGAGGTATGGGACCTCTGTGCTAAAAGAGACAGATTTCGTGGGCTCCCAACGGATTCCAAGATGCGTTGAAATGGCGTCGATGTCGGCGTCTGCATAGGCGAATTGCTCGTCCTCAGGGGTGCAAGGGAAGGCGCCGGCCAAGTCCTGCAGTGCTGTACTGCAGTCTTCGGTGAACTCCTCCGAGGCGCCATCTGGGAGGTCCTTCCCCCCGTACCAGACACAGCTGCTGCTCTGCCTGCAAGCCCTGTGTGCAAGGATCTCATGGCTCCATTTGACACGGCGGGCGTTGTATCCTTTAAGGTGGCGACGTTGGATCCTGAAAAAGATGTGGTCGTCAACCCACTTCACCAGTGGGCCGATGCCATTTCCGTGGAAAACATCTGCGCCAGCGTCGGCGACCATTCCGTAGACCCCACCTGCAGACGTGAGGCCAAAGTTGTTGCATATGTTGACCACAAAACTGTCATCCACTTGGAGGCGAATGACCAGGCCTGGCCATTGGGAGGGGGTGGTGGGAATGGTCCTGTATGCCTCGGCAACATCGCGCACAGAAGCTTGGGATCCTGGGGGAAGGTGGGCAATGATGAGGGCGACAGTGGAAAAAGTTCCCCAGGTGCAGGGGAAGTCCTTGCTGTCAATGCGCGAGTTGATCAAGGAGGGGCCGGGAAGAGGGTTGTGTGGATGCGAGAAGTCGTGTACAGCTCGGTATTTGCCCGGCTTGGACATTTTGGGGACAAGTGATAGAGGGGAGGATTGGAAAGGGCCCAGCTGTGCTTGGGTAAATGGGCCGATGTAGCGGCCAGTGGCGAATTTGCATTCAATGACCTTGTTGTATGTGTTGGGCAGAAGTTTGAGCAAGCCGTGATTGCGTGGGGTATAGGTGGTTCATATGTCTGGGATGCCGAGGTGGAAGCTATTGGCCAGGCTCTGGAGGAGGAGGGGGTATTTTCAGAGCAGGCCAAAGTGTGTGAGGTCTGTAGCCCAGGCGTCGCGATTATAGGAGGAGAGGGGGTCAAGCCTTCTCCGCTCGAGGGCAAGCTTGGGCTCCATGTCCCTGTTTCCCGCAACCAGAGCACCTGTGCCGATCAGGGTGGCTGGTGGAGGAGCAGCCCCTTGGGACTTGCCAGTCGAAGCAGATGGGGTAACTGTTGGCGGCGACCAGCTTCCCTTGCTCGTTCTTCCTGGCGGAGGCGGCGGATCCATCCCACAATTTGGGCCCTTCACATCTGGCAAAGGAGTGATCGTGGCAGCCGAGACAAATGGCGCAGACGCCCCCACACAGGCCTGCGCCAGACGGAAAAAACTCTGACTTTTCGTGTTTGATGCGTCTGGGGTCTCCCCTGGAGCGCTTCTCAGGATGGTCGGATGAGGAGCCATGTGATGATCGTGAGCGGTGGCATTTCCTCGGTGATCTGTGCTGGCGTGGAGATGGGGAGCGGGCATGACTGTGCGTCCTCTGGTTGCAGTCGCGATGGCGCCTGGAGGAGTGGCACTTGTCAGGGGAGTTTATTGCAATGTGTACTGACTTTCGGAACTGATGGGGAGGCGCGAAGGACACGGTAAACGGCCAGGTGTGAGAGCAAAGGAGGGCGCAGGGCGTGGCAAAGATAGCAGGAGGAATGGCATAGATGGCAAAATGGCAGGGGAAATGGCAAATGGCAGGACATGGCAGATGGCAGGACATGGCAAATGGCAGGACGCGGCAGAATGGTGGGGGAAACGGCAGTATGGCAGGGATGGCATTGTAGCGATGGGAGAAAAAACAGCAGTTTGCGGGCAAAGGGTTGGATGGGGAAAAGATGGACAGGGGGAGAGAAAAGGGAAGCGTAGTTAGTGAGAGTATAAAGATTCAAGGTGCGTGGGGGTGTACCTGATCAAAATCTTCCCTCTGGACTTTGCAGTCTATCTTGTCTGCGGCAACCTGGAGGAGAGGCTCCCCAATGTGCTTGATGTTGAAGCCTTCATTTTGTTTGAGGGCAGCAAACCATTCTCACCTGGCTCGGCTCTGGTAGAGTAAGAGGGCGCACTTCCTGTTGGGCTGCGCGGTCCTCGGGTGTAGTTCTAGGGCAACGAAGAACACCGCGAGGGACTGAGCGTGGGCTTGCGGCCATGTGGTGGACTTTGCCATGTAACGCAGCATCATGTTTTTCCCCTGTAACATCTCCTCCCAGCTGAGATCTTCATCATTCCTGATGTTTCTCAAGGATCGGACTGCGGCTAAGGGATGGACAGTGATGGTGCCGTCGAGCTGGGTGAAGTCTAGGGTGTCTTGGTTGACAACATTGCCTGTGTTAGTGCTGGCTTCGTTGCAGCCCTTGGTGGTGAAGTAGTTGAGCTCAACATATTCTAGGTTGTTGAGTCTGTTGACGGCATATGGAGCTGGTCTCGCCTCAATCCAGTCGCTGATGACACAGTTTGGGTCAAAGTCGTTCAGCTTTGGCTTCTTCCTCTCAGCCTCGCGAAACTGGTCTTTGGCCTCCTTTTGACACTGCGCCAGCTGGGCATCAGCTTCCTCCTGAGCCAGCCTGTCCAGTGCCTCCTGCTCAGCAAGGTCCTGCTCGACTTGAACGTTCCACGTGGCTACCTTGGCACCATTTTCACAGGCCCAGGTGTCCTTGAGTCTCTGGGTGGCCTGTTCTGGGGTCAGTGGGAAGGCCCCTTGGTGGGTGTCGATCGTTGTCTGTCTCAGGAAATCCCATTCAGCACTCTCGAAGCTTGGGCAGGTGGACCGGGTTGGGTCATCAACGATGCGCGGCATGTTCAGATGAGTGGAGGCATAGGGAAATTTTGTCGTGTTCGAGGAGGTAGCTAAGGTAGTTGGGAGGTAATAATATTTTGAAAATAAACAGACATGGTTCTTTGAACTGGCTGAGAATATGGGAGGACAGGTGGCAGCACGGAGGAAAGATAAGCACATGCCGCCCTGTCTGCTCGCGCAAAGACTATGCTCTAAGCCTTCACTCGTTCCTTGCTTCGGCTCAGACCGTCTATGAACAAAGGTATGGCAACGAGATGTGCCCTTCATTGCATTGTCTTGTTTGAGATCATTGTCCAGACTAGTAGCTCTGTTCCAGACAGCCCCATCAGATAAAAGCACAGCCAGCTAATAGGTTTAATGTTAAAATAATCATTTGTTTGTTTAACACATGAGACGCACCATCCTAAAGCAATCAGCTGCAATTTGAAAGTCTTTTTTCACCCCAATAAGTGCATTATAGCTCAAATGCTGGTTTTGAGCAAGTCAGTATTGATAACAAGCAACTCAAAGGGCCATTTACCTTGAAATCAAACCAATGTTCTTGAAACTTTTCAGCTTTTAGTAGCCATGCTTCAAAGCCAACCTTGGGCCACTTTTTCACATCCAATCTTTTGCTAGAGTATGCCCTAAAGAGCTAATTTAACAAGCCCTTGGATAGGCCATCCCCTTCTGAAGTTTTAAAGTCTTTGACAACCTCAAAGATATCATGAAATAGCACCGCCAAGAACTATACTCTATCATTAGCAAAAGCCTAATACAAATTCAGAAAGGACTTACAGGTGACCGGTGACCATTCCACTTTATTAAATAAGCTCTCTAAGCTTCCCACTGTGATAGAGAAGTTTTGACCAAAGGAGTTGTCATTGAGTTCAATGAGGGCCTCCAGCAAGGTGTGATCCAAGGACATTTTGCAAGCAGCCCAAGTTTGTACAATACATCTATCTGAAGCTCCAGCCTTGTTTAATGATTGAGCCTTTGGTGTCAGAGACACCTGATAAATCACATAAAGCTCTTTCCTCATAGTCTAACCTAGGTGATTGTGGAAGTCAAGGTCATGAAAGTGAGAGAGAGAACCACTGATTTCTGCCCATGAGGTGTGCATGACACATTGACCCAAGCTATGAGCATCTGCATCCTTTTTGACAGTGGGGAGGTTGTCATGAACTGCCAATGCAAAAAGTCGATGACAATTGATGTCCTTAGGATCTATAAAAGATTTAGTACAGTAATAAAGTACACCTCGTTACACATACCTGAATGATACAGTTTTACAGCAAGACAGCCTGGATGAGGGATATTTTGAGGGAGGTTGTCCTCCTTCATTACTTGACAGTAAGCTGTATAGTGGTGTTGACCTTTGACAATGACGTAAGATGTGTCAGAAAGATCTAACACAAGCATGTCCTCCAGGAAGCTTGTGGTAAGCTTCTTTAGGTCTTGCTCCTTTATCCATTGATCCACCTTGTCCTTATCACCTATGTCCACAACACAATCTAGTGGGTCATGAGTGCGCAAGTCAGTATCACTAGAGTACATTGGCATGTTCAGGATCAAGTGGGCGCTGGAGGCTCAAGTCCACTTTCAAAGACTCAGTTGAGATGAGCACATTGCCAATATAGAACTGTTTATCCCGCAAAGCAGAGTAGTGACTAGAATCAATGACCCAAGTGGTAGAAGAATGGGCAGAGAGAGCAGTAGAAGTGGAAGGCCCAGCAGCAGAGGGTGCAGAAGTAGAAGACATTGTTGGGAAGGTTCCTAAATAAAATGAGTATTTTTTCGGAATTTATGAGCATTTTTACATCAATAGGATAAAAGATACTCACTTTTGTGTGGCTGTAGGGCAGGGATTGGGAAGGTTCCTAAATAAAATGGATATTTTTTCGGAATTTATGAGCATTTTTACATCAATAGGATAAAAGGTACTCACTTTTGTGTGGTTGTAGGGCAGGGATTGGCCAATAAAAAATCCGATATTTTTCGCAATTTAATTGTAATTTATTAGCACTGAGAGGAATGCTTAGATTGAGAGACTCACTGTGATGTGGCTTATATAAGTGTGTTGCCTTTTTTGGGTGAATTGTAAATTTTTTTCGAAATTTTCCATCTAGTGAATAACTCACCTTTTTGCTGTGCTAGGGGCTCTTAGATTTCGAAAAAATCTTGGATAAGATTAGATATGTTCAGCTATAGGCTGTCAAAAAGTAATTTAGAATGGATGATCAAAAATGACAGACAAGGCACGAACCTTGAGGTAAAAGAAGCAAAGCGACATGTCAGAGATTACTGTTTTATAGGTGCTTAACATTATCATGTGATCTTTCCATGCATGGAAAGGTGTGCCTGCAGTTACTGTACTGCTGTAGGATGTGGCACAATGGCATGGCCCAAGAAGAACCATATATTATTGATATTGTATACACGCTATTGTGCTATCTCCCGCCCTGCCCAACCAGCTGCTCTGGAAGTGGTTGTCGTTGTGTCATCATCGCGACTCGCGACACCACCCTCATCCTCACCGTCATCTGAGAGTGTGAATCAGCAACAGAAAACTGTGAAACAGGTGGGCACAAGGCTGTGAATCAGGACAAGTTCTGTGAACTGTGTGATGACAATGTCCCATGGAATTGGTGTGAATCCAGGACCACTCTGTTGGTACAAGTTTTCCAATCAGGGTGTGATTGTGGCTGGGTGGTTCACAACACATGGACTGAGACCCTTTGGACTCAAGAGGATCCACATTTGGCCTTAGATCAAAAGATTCAAGTGTGCTAGTTAATATGAACATAACACTTTTGAAAACCATTGAATACTTTGAACTTGGCCCTAAACACACTGGATGGAAATTACCATTTTTATGCAAAATTTTAACACCTCTATAATAGAGGGAACTCATTTATTATGGTCAAAAATGTGAATCTGATAATTATATACTATTAAGCCAGATTCATGATATCAAAATGGTATTTACACAATATAATTTCCACAATTTATAGAGTGGAAAATATATTATTATTTAAGGATTTCATCTAGATATAGCTTTAAAAAATGAGAGCCAAACCAGTGGCCAACACCATTTACTTGAAATAAAGAAGTGTCATTTGCATTTTTCTAACATTGTAGAAGAATATCCACTTTCCAACCAAAGACATTGTAACAAAATCATATAAAGTAAATATCATTTTAACAACATTTTTTGATCTAAATTCAGCCTAATAATATATGGCCATCACTGGATGGAAGATGCCCTTTTACCATTGACAAAATTTAGGCATTTATAACAAAAGGCATGTTTTATTCACAATTTTCATACATAAAATGTTGATAAGGTAATTAAATATTGACAATGCAATTTCAAGGCATAACATGTAGACAGGATAGATTTTATTTTCCACAATATTGTCAGAATATTATGTTAAGTATCTTGTCAAGATATTTCACATGGTAGTCTTTATGAAATAACAGTGGTTCAGTTTAGAGGGTTTTAGGGTTCAACTACAAAAACATTTTATGAAGATATTATCATGTGAAATATTTTTCAACAAGATACATAGGGTAACCTCTATAAAGTGTTGTAAATCTTGTGGTAAGGCTAGCAGCTCAAGCCAACATTTTTGGAATCTCAGGAAATAAAACTCTAAGAATATTTGTGAAGTTGTATCACATTAAATGCTAGGGGGTCCTCTGTCAACACTTATAAGTAATTCAATCAACTGTTCCTAAGTTATTTGACTGCAGCTGACTTGGTTATTTGCAAGCCAAGCTATTGTTAAGCAAGTAAAATAACTCAGAAATGCCTAATTGGACCACTATTGTCTACCTCCACAAACATCTTCAGACTTTTCCTATTTTATTTCATACTTGTAGGATCCCAAAAATGTTGGCTCAAGCTGCAACTAAGGCTATAACACAACATAAGGTTAGTTGTTGAATATGTTAGTGAGAGTTAATTTTCAAGTTACTATTTTCATCATATTTCATACATTTGCTGAGTGGGCCCATTTTCAAGAAACCTTTTGGGGTATCAATGTAAATTGTTTTATAAATAGTATTTACTGTCTATTTACTGGCTGTTGAGTAAACATAAACTAAATGGTTGGAGCTTTGCAGATCTTGCTGTGGTGGATTCCTTTGCAGCAGATCAGGGCTACTAGATGTGGCAGATGGGCTTGTGGCAGCAGATCGATTTGGGCTTGCCACAGCAGATCTTGCCGTGGCAGATGGGCTTGCTGCGGCAGGTTCCCTTGTGGCACATTAGGGGCAGGTTGTGGCAGATGG
>JAKELH010000762.1:0-31509 GCA_021525015.1 Lactarius pseudohatsudake | reverse complement strand
GACTGGCCCCGACCTACGAAGGTACGCGACGTACGCTCCTTTCTGGGCTTCTGCAACTTTTACCGCCTCTTCATCCGTGGTTTCGCAACACACGCCCGAGCGCTGAACCGACTCACGCGCAAAGACACGGACTGGTCTTGGGGCACTAATGAAGAGAAGGCGTTCCAGACACTCAAAACCCTCGTAACTTCGGAGCCAGTACTAGCACACCCCACGCTCACCGACCAGTTCGAACTAGAAGTCGACGCGTCGGGATACGCGGTGGGAGCCGTACTATTGCAGAAGAAACCCGACGGCAAACGACATCCGATAGGATACTACTCGGCCACACTCAACGAAGCGGAACGCAACTACGACATATACGACCTCGAACTACTAGCCATTGTGAAAGCACTAAGGCACTGGCGACCCTACCTGGCTGGCTCACCCCACAAAATCAAAATCTTCTCCGATCACCTCAACCTTACGCACTGGAAATCTCCCCAAAAGATAAGCCGTAGAGTCGCACGGGAAGTACTTGAACTTATGGAATACAACTTTGAGATTCACCACATAAAGGGAACGAACAACGGAAGGGCGGATGCACTATCCAGAAGACCCAACTACGACCAGGGAGACCGAGATAACGAGGGAGTAGTGGTCCTCCCCGGAAGGGTCTTCGCCGCACGACAAATCCGAGTACGACAAGCCATCACCCAAACCGAGGAGAACCACCGACAAGACGAAGATCAGATCAAACCCTGGGTAGACGCTCACAAGCTCAAGAAAGTTAACGACGTCTGGTATAGGCAAGGAGCTAGGGTCATCACCGGCGGATTAAACGACATCCGCACCATCATTCGGAATCATCACGACCCCCTCATCTATGGACACCCAGGCATCAAACGCACGGCACGCATCATCGAACGGCACTATTGGTGGCCTCACATGTTGAAACACGTGACCGACTACGTCCAAGGATGCGCGGAATGCCAACGCCACAAAGTCAATAACCGACCCACGAGAGCTCCCCTAGTGCCTATCATGCCGATCCCCGACGCTAAGCCATTTGAAGTTATAGCCCTTGACTTCATCACTAAACTACCGATTTCCCAAGGCCATGACTCCATCCTCACCATAACGGACCACGACTGCACCAAGGCGTCCATATTCATCCCTTGCACCGAAGACATCACGGCAGAAGGGACCGCAGCCTTATACGTCACTCACGTGTTCAGACGATTTGGGCTACCGACCAAAATAATCAGCAATCGAGACCCTCGATTCGCGTCTAAGTTCACCCGAGAGTTATGCCGTATCCTGGGAATCCATCAAAACATATCGACCGCTTATCACCCGCGCACGGACGGACAATCTGAACGGACCAATCAATGGCTCGAGCAATATCTAAGGTTCTGGACGAACGAGCGGCAAGATAACTGGGCGCACTTCCTCCCAATGGCGGAATTTGCGCACAACAGCTGGCCGCACGAAGCGACCAAGACATCCCCATTCGCACTCATGATGGGGTATGACCCGCGTGCCGATTGGATCGATAAGCCCTCCCCTATTCCTCACGTACTCACGCGACTGCAACAGTTCCGAGAAGCGCGGCAGAACGCCCAAGAGCTGATCAAAAAGGCTCAAGCGCTCTGGATCAAACACAAGGCGACGCCAAGGTATCAGGAAGGGGACCAAGTCTGGCTGGAGGGGCGACACCTTCGCACCAATCAACCCACTGCCAAACTTGCCGCACACCGACACGGACCCTTTCGCGTAACTCAGGTACTATCGCCCGTCAACTATAGGCTCGAACTTCCCACGCAGTGGAGTATTCACCCGGTATTTCACACCGATTTACTCACACCTTATCGCGAGACGCCCATGCATGGGAAGAACTTCCCACATCCGCCACCGGACCTCGTGGATGGAGAAGAAGAATATGAAATCGAGCGAATTCTAGACTCTCGGCGGTTCGGCCGGAGCAAGAAGCTCCAATATCTTGTCCAATGGAAAGGATACTCCGACTCGGAGAATCAATGGGTCAACAAGGATGACATATTCGCAGATAAGGCCATAGCGGAGTTTGAACGCAGTCAAGTCAGAAGGGTTATAAGCGGAGGAAACGACGCTAAGTCTTCCCCATCTCCTCACACTGGATTCCTCACTCCTCACTCAACAATGTCTGTTTCCTCTTCCACCGCTCCCCTCTCTCTCTCTGCCTTCGGGCTCAACAACCTCACCAACGAAGAGGCCCGCAGCGCCCTATCCAACGTCCAATGCATCACCGACATCGACAACCTCGAAGACCCCCCGACTTATTGGCTCCTCGACGCCACGGGCCAACGCCTCCATACCAACCCCTTCACGGAGGCCGAAGTGCGTGGGCTTCGTGCAGCTCTCCGCAACGGTGAGAGCCCCCCACTTCGACCTCTCCCGGTACGAGTCCAGTACCGGATCAAGAGTGAAGAAGACAGCCGCGACGAAGCGATGGGAGGAGTGGATGAAGACACGGGATTGGAAACCCGAGGCGCGTCAGTGGGAGAGGTCTCAGCTGCGGGCAGCAGCAATAAGGAGAACGAAGATCCTCTGGCGACGCCGGTGGTTCACCGAGATGCTGAAAGGGCAGTGTACGAGCAAGTCGAGGGAGTCCTAAAGGACTACTATCCAGCTGAGCACCCTTACATCCTCACCGCCACCGACTCTGACAACATACTCGAAACCCCGTATTCGTGCGACACCACCGGACGACCGCTCTATCGCGGCCACATTACCCTCGACGGCGACGTAGCGCCATACCCGGCGGCACGCCTCCGATATCTCGGCGGCAGCGCGCGTCACGCGCCGCACGGATACAAGCACAACCGCGGGGAGGACTTCGTCCACTACCCCATCACCGACGCCGCCGGCAACACAGCCCAGGCGGCGTACATTCAAGTCGTCATGAATCCCGACCCCCTCGTCCTCGCCCTGGTGGACGACAGCGAGAAGGTATACTCCAAACCGCTGTACGCCGAGCCGCAAGTACGGGAGGCCGGTAAGCCCCACTACCTCGCCGAAGACATGTACGCCTTCGTTGGCAGACATAGCAACCAGCACCGGGTGGATCGCGCCGTCAACGAGCTGAAGGACGTAAGTCTGAAGGCCGAGCTGCACCGCTACCGAGCATACAAACGCGAGGCCGAGAGGATGGAGCAGCGGCTCCATGCCTTGTCCCAGGCGCTTGGAGGGGTGCAGGGGGAGTTAGGTCGGAGCAAGTTCAGGCTCGAGATGGCGAACACGTGGGACAGGATTACGGAGACGCAGGAAGGATGGATGGGAGGAGTCGGACCCACTCGGCGACGCGGTCGTCGCAGCTGAAAAGGGGGTGATGTCACGATTCGGCTTGTGGACTCTTACTGTACGGTGATGACTCCCTTAGTAAGTAGTAATTAGTCATGGACTCGCATCAGTCAGCCGTCGTAGTATCACATGTTTGTGGTGATGCTATGACTCATTCCTAGTAGTAGCGATAGTAGGGTTCGAGCTACTTATGCTACTAGTCACTCAAGTTCGGGAGGCGCTTCAAAGCTGCCTCAGTCATGTATAAGTAGTACAACGCAAAGACCAGAAGTCCTCATTCTGGTCTTCTTCAATTGCCATCACGCATCCTCTCCTTGTGATCCTCCTGAGTGTCTGCTATCTCGTTCGCTTGTCTCTAGTAGAGCAAGTCGACCTTCACGTACGCCTAGTGGAATACGCCCTAGTGCCCCTTACGATCACGTGCACCGAGAGGCCGTGTATTCGTGTCACGTGACCATCAAGTCACAAGAAATCGCTAAGTCGTCGCAACGCCCTTTCGCTGTCCAAGTCGGACTCACGCCAGTGGCGGCGTTACAGAGACCCTGCAACTTATGCAGAGGCCATGAGGTCTGCAGATGCAGATGAATGGACACTGGCGTGTCAGTATGAGATGGATGCGCTCGCCAAGAATGGCACATGGGAGTTAGTAGATCTCCCGCCTAATCGCAAGGCAGTAAAATCCAAATGGGTCTTCAAGCTCAAGGCGGATGGCCGCTACAGAGCTCGCTTGGTGGCTAAGGGGTTTACGCAAATCCCTGGCATAGATTTTGATGAAACCTTCTCTCCCGTCGCACGATTTGAGTCGCTGAGATTACTTCTGGCGTTGGCCGCGCTGGAGGACTGGCACATCCATCAGATGGATGTCAAGTCTGCGTTTCTCAATGGCGTGCTTGATGAGGAGATTTACATGGAGCAGCCACAAGGTTTCACCACTGCTGGTGCAGAGACGAAGGTATGTCGCCTCATTAAGGCGATATATGGTCTCAAACAGGCCTCCCGTGCATGGAACTTGCAATTCCATGGAGTGCTAGTTGCACTCGGCTTTAAGCGGACGTTTGCCGATGCCGGCGTATATGTGTTGCCTCAACGAGAGGGGGATGGACCACTCTTCGTTATCGTTTACGTTGATGACATCACAATAATGGGTGCCTCTATGGAGAAAATCAAGCGTCTTAAGTCAGACCTTTCTGAACGCTATGAGATGACAGATCTCGGGGAGATAGACTCATATCTTGGTATGCGCATTGTGCGCGACCGCTCCCGGAGACGCATTGAAATAGACCAGTCTGGCTATATCAAGGATGTCCTTGAACGCTTTGGCATGTCTGATGCCACTCCACACTCCACACCCTTGCCTGCTGGTGCTGACGAGCACCTTCATAAATATACGGGCCAGGCTTCTGCCTCTGACATTACGCACTACCAGTCACTCATTGGTAGTCTGCTGTATGTTCAGATTGGCACTAGACCTGACATTTCCTTTGCTGTATCACATTTGGCGCAGTATGCAGCAAATCCTTCCCCCCAACATCTACGGCTTGCGATGTACGTCTTGTCCTACCTAGTAGGTACCATAGACATGCACATAGTCTACGATGGCGCCAGTGGAGATGGCCTTCATGGCTATAGTGATTCTTCCCTGGGTGACCAGGTTGATGATAGACACTCCACTTCCGGTTATGTGTTCCTTTTAGCCAATGGTGCAATAAGCTGGTCCTCGCGAAAGCAAAAGACTGTGGCCCAAAACACTACAGAGGCGGAATACATGGCCATGACCGACGCGGCAAATCAAGCCGCTTGGTATCAGAGCTTCCTTGCGGAACTTGGGTACGAGGTCGACAACCCCATCCCATTGCACGGTGACAACAAGGGTGCCATTGACTTGGCCTTGAACCCTGTCACTGGGAGGCGATCCAAGCACATTGCCATACGGCATCATGTCATTAGGGAGTACATCGAAAAGGGGACCATCACCCTTATTAGAACCCCTACACTGGAAATGGTTGCAGATGGCTTCACCAAGTCTCTCGCACGCACCCTGCTCCACCAACACAATATAGACATGGGCTTGTGCTAATCCTAGATTGCTGATCACGGGGAGATGTTGATAAGTGGCCTGAGCGCACTTAGCGGCTCAATGGACATGCAGATAACGGACTGCTTTAGATTAGATATACAGGACCTGTAGATTAGATTACTTTGATCTTTACAATCTCGGACTTCTTGTACTTTCTTATCTATGACATCACACATGTACATGACATCATGGACCACTCTGGATTGCCCTTGTACTACGTCTATGTACTTCCCTTTGTTTCCTTATCTTTATTGTGATGTCACTATGATATCATAGTCCAGACTTCTCTTGTTCTCTACGCCTTGTTCTCTTTATATCCACTCCTTTGTCCGTGTACAGAACAATGCGTCCTTGTATTTACTGTGACCTGCTGTTACTAGCGTCACCCTCTGTAGGAGTATAAGTAGTGTACCATGTACGCTCTGGCACCACACCAGTTCTCATCTGTTGTGTGCCAGGTATGTCTTATCCTCTGTATAAACACCAGTTCTCATCTGTTGTGTGCCAGACTACCATCTGCTTCACTTGCTTGACTATCTCTGTTGCTGCTTCAAGCCTACCTCCATATCTCACCACAGTCTTCCCAGTCCACTGTGAGTATGGTCTCTATGTATGCTGTTCATCATGTCCCAGAGTACTCCCTTTGTCGCGCGTTTCGCAACGGGCTCATCATCAATTGATGAGGGCCCATATAATTTGATCCTAAGGAACTAAAAAGCATGTCAGTGGAATACGGCTATGAAACCTGGGCCATCATACACACTTTTATAAGTGCCATAGACCGGTATGGGCGGTTACTGGTGGCATCATAATTGGGGTAAATGAGCTGTGGAAAGGATGGATATGCTACGCCAGGTTGTCTTGGGTTTCCGAGGAGGTTTTTAAGCTCTGTGGAAGTCATGTGATCATTGACAGACTTCCTGGCGAACAGACGCGGGCTCAAGTTAACACTGTCAAATAATTGCGATGTAAAGAGGTGCGCCGCATGCACTGTATCCGCCCATTCCTGATTGAATTGCGTGAAATACTACACCGCAGCAGGTCAATCAGATGTACCAAGAGAAAACTTGAAAACTTACAAGCTCCTTGAATGACTCACATCGATCATTGTCTGCAAGTGCCAGCCGGAGATGTGGTGTTGCGATCGGACTCATCGGTACGAACTGCGGACTCGTGGGGTTCTGACTACCCTAGTATTAGTCAGGGACAGTCGTCTCAGTCAGCCTCGGTTATCACATGTATTGGACTTGACTCACACCTAGGATAGTCGTAGTAGGGTTCGAGCTACTATTGCTATAGGGTACCTTACATTCTGGAGGAGCTTCAAAGCTCCTCGTCAACTGTATACAAGACTGGTAGTACGAAGACCGAGCTCCTTAGCTTGGTCTTCTTGAATCCTCAGATCCAATTCTCGTCTCATCCCTTCTCGTCTGTCTTCTTCTCTCTCTCTGCCTGTTAGTGCGCCTGGCTCTTGTAGAGCAGATCGCCCAAAGACACATACACCTGGTGGACTTCGCCCCAGTGCTCATACCGATCACATACCTACTGAGGTTGTGTATCGACGTCTGCTAAGTCGTCCCCCATACATCGGGCCACTCTGTCACCGCTCAAGTCGAGCATCGTTAGGACGGGCCTAACGCAACATTAAGACCAAGCTAACCTACAAGAACGACACAGTGGCGCCCACAACCGGAGATCGGTGGGGCTGGAACCAAGTCCAATCGTATATCATCCCCAGCAGAGGAGAACGGAACGTCCCCACACGCTACTTGAAAGCTGCCAGGTGGAGGACACATAGAGGAGAAATCGGATACTTCGTCGACTTCCCCAATCGACCAAGTCGCTACTACCCAGTTGAGTTTAGCTTCGAGCACACTTGCTGGTGCATACTCGCTACGGACGACGCAGGAACGCGAACAGTAGTCCGACCAACAACGCACAAGTATCGGTGCGACATCTTAGAAAGCGAAGTAGTCCCCCTAGCAAGGGTAGGACCCATCGACGGCGCAACCGTCACCAGCACCATGGAGGAAGGAGACTCCGGGTCAGAACAAAGCAGCGACGAGTCCGAGGAAGACCACCTCTCGCAAGTAAACACAGAGGAGCAGGAAGAACTCACCAACCTAGCAAACCGAGCTGCAGGGATTATGCTCGACGAAGCGCCACAAGCTGAGCACATAGTGATTCACCCACCAGACGAGATGACAACCACACAGTTAGAACCAACATACACGCTTCAGGTAGACCCCATACAACAACCACACGACGGAGTCCCCGAAGACCTGCTCCCTATCCACCCTGACACCGGGCATCGGATGACCGCAGACGACGCAGCTCTGATGAGAGCCATTGGACCCAATGAACCAGACCCTTCCGAAGGAGGAGGGCCACCCGGAAGAGGTCCAGGAAGAGGCTACCCACACGGAGGAGGAGGTGGAGGACATGGAGGTGGGGGAGCGCCGCCCGGAGGAGGCGGATTCCCAGGAGTAGGCCCCATCGGCAACCAGCCTCGATCATCAGATAGGCTCCAAGGTAACACACCCATGGTCTTCAACGGCGACCGCACCAAGGCCCTGCAGTTCAGGGCGCAGTGGAACCTCTACCAAGGGATTAACAGCACAAGCGACATTATGCGCAACTACTACCGCCGATCACTCCTTTTCCTCGGCTACATCCAGGGAGACCTAGTCAACGAGTGGGTAATGTACATGACTGACTGGCTGATGCGCCAGACAGAAGCCGGGTTTCCCGAGCACACTCGACGCCTCTGGGAAGAAACCCTTCGCGCCTTTACCAGAAGGTTTTCAAACACCATGGAGAAGGAGCAAGCGCAGGCAGAACTACGCAAAGGGGTCCACATGAAGGACAGAGACATTGATAGCTATGTAGCCACCTTTGAACATCTCGCTTGACAAGCTGACTACAACCTCGACGCCCCTCAAACGATAGACCTATTCACGGCAGGACTGCCAAAGGGGCTGTTCACCAAAGTCTACGAACAATATGAACCAACTACGTTCGAGGCATGGAAACAAGCGGCGATGAAGAAACAGCAGCAGTATCTGCACCTACAGGCACGTCTCAATTCGATAAAACCATCCACCCCAAAGACTACTCTGCGTCCCAGTACCTGGGGGCCCCCACAGAGTGGGTGGGCACCGAGGAACCTGCCCCACCAGCAAAACCCCAACGCCATGGACACCTCGGCAGATCGGACAAGGGCACAAGGAACGGAAACCGAAGGCACTCAGGGAAGACTCGCCGGGGCCGAATTCATACTTGGCAACCAACAGCGGCCACCCTATCTGCCCAGAGGAGGGCCCAGGACGCGAGGCAGAGGAAGGGGGCTTCCCCGAGACGCAAGGGAAGTCATCTGTTATACCTGCAACCAGAAAGGGCATTTCAGTCGCTACTGCCCACAGAACCGAGACACCACACCAAGCAGCAGTAATCGGAGGTCGGAGATGGACTACTACACACAAGAACCAAGGGTCGAAGCACGCGCGGCAATGACCCCGCAACAACAGGCGCAGGAATGGCTCCAGGGAGTGGCTGGAGCTTCGGATGAAGTAAAAGACCTGGTCCTCCAAGATCTGTGGGGGAAAGAGGGTTTTCAAAATGCCTGAACCCGTCGGCCTGGGTGAGGGCGCTCCGTTGTAATTCTGTAATCATCACACACTTTCGATCGTTAAGAATTCCAGTTTCTGTTTGAACGAGTTACAACATGGCCGAAGTAAAAGCACTGGTGGACTCTGGAGCCACAGACAGCTTCATTAAACCCGCGTTTGCCAAGTGGATGGGAATTGGTCTCCAGGAATTGGAGACCCCCAAAAAGATATGGAACATCAACAACTCAGAAAATAAAGCAGGGCTAATCACACATTGCGTAGACCTCGATGTCCAAACCAAAGGAACCCACAAAACAATGAGGTTCCTGCTCACCGACACAGGAAACGAGGACATCGTCCTCGGCTACCCCTGGCTAGCTGCCTATGAACCGCAGATTAGCTGGCAACACACAGTCATCAAAGAGGACGCATATCCTGTTGTCCTTCGTACCACACACCCCACAGACAGAGGGGTAACCATCGCGTTCGCCCCTACCAAAGAGTTCAGTGAAGAAGAAAAGCGCCACGCAGTACAGGAGCTCTACAGAGAATGGGAAGCAGTCAAGGCGCGTTCCATCGCCACAGATCTGGCTATCGAAGCACAGCAGTTCACCGGCATCACCGAAATACCAAGAGAATACGAGGACTTCGCAGAGGTGTTCAGCGAAGAGGAATCCCGTCAATTCCCGCCTTCGCGACCCTGGGATCACGCCATCGAATTCAAGAAAGACGCACCGGATGCCATTGACTGCAAGATCTACCCCATGTCGCGTGACGAAGACACAGCCCTCCGGGTATTCCTGGACGAACAACTGGCGAAGGGGTACATCCGACCATCAAAGTCCCCCTACGCCTCGCCCTTCTTCTTTGTCAAGAAAAAGGATGGAAAGCTCCGACCCGTCCAGGACTACTGGAGGATCAACTCGTTCACTGTGCGTAACCAATATCCCCTCCTGCTCATCCAAGAACTCATCATGGACCTGGGAAACGCGGACATCTACACCAAACTCGACGTCCGCGTGGGGTATAACAACGTCCGCATCAAGCCTGGCGATGAGGGGAAGGCCGCGTTCAAAACCCACCACGGGTTCTTCGAACCGCTGGTTATGTACTTCGGCCTCACTAACTCACCGGCCACCTTCCAAGAAATGATGGATTACCTCTGCGCCCCCGTCATTCTGAAGCATGAGCCACTGGGTACCACCATTCGAGTGTACATGGACGATATTGGCATCGCCTCACGCAGTGGCATGGCGGGCCACATTGCAGCCGTACGTGACATACTCCAGATCGCAAAGGACAACCACCTGTTCTTCAAACCAGAGAAATGTGTCTTTGGCGCCCCATCCATCGATTACCTGGGGGTAATCCTTGAGAAGGGGGTGACTCGCATGGACCCGGTCAAAGTCGCAGGCATCCGCAACTGGCCAACGCCTACTATGGTCAAACAGGTCCGATCTTTTCTCGGCTTCTGCAACTTTTACCGCCTCTTCATCAAGGGGTTTGCCACACATGCACGCCCACTAAACAGATTAACGAGGAAGGACACGGAGTGGTAGTGGGGACAAGCAGAGGCGGACGCCTTCGAGAAGCTCAAGACACTGGTCACGAGTGAACCAGTACTGGCACACCCAGATCCCGAGGAACAATTCGAGATGGAGGTTGACGCATCAGGCTTCGCAGTAGGCGCTGTACTCCTGCAACGCAAAGAAGACGGCAAGTGACACCCCATAGGTTACTACTCGGCGACATTGAATGAAGCAGAGCGCAGCTGTCACGGAACAAGTTGTGGACGCTTACTGTACGGTGATGACTGCCTGAGTAAGTAGTAATTAGTCATGGACTTCATATCAGTCAGCCATAGTATCACATGTTCGTGATGGTACTATGACTCATTACTAGTAGTAGTCGTATTAGGGTTCGAGCTACTTACGCTACTCGACGTCTCAGTTAAAGGGGAGCTTGAAAGCCACCCCTCTCATGTATAAATCATAGGGCGCAAAGACCAAGAATCGCCATCTTGGTCTTCTTCAGAAGCCACTTCCTCTCTCTCCTCGTAGGATCTCCTCTCCATAAGATTCGCTTGTCTCCGGTTGAGCAAGTTGAGTAGACGCAAAGCCTGGTGGACCGAACCCCAGTGCCCTCATCAGTCACGTGCCTTGTAGGAGCCGTGTACTTCCGCTAAGGAGAATTCTATTCGCTAAGTCGTCCACGCCCTTTCGAAGTCCAAGTCGGACTGACGCCAGTGGCGTTACATTAAGACCAAGATCCTTTCACCGTGGCGTTCACGACTCGAGACCGTTGGACCACCTTTAGAACCTACTCCTCCGAAAGGCGAGGAGACCGCAACGTACCAGTACAATTCCTTGGAGCAGCCAGGTGGAGAGAATATCGAGGAGACATCGGATACTTCGTCGACTTTGCATCAGGACCTACCCGATATCGACCCGTCGAATTTAACTTCGAGAACCTTTGCTGGGTAGAAGTTACGTGGAACCCAGTTGACAACAGGTGGGACGCTGTAAGACCAGCCGGCAGAAACTACAATTGCGATATCGATACAAGAGGATTGCCAAATCGAGAACAGTGGGGACGCATCGACGGACAACCAGAAGAGGAGCCTAGTACCTCAGAGCCAAGGACTCCCGCACCATCAGAAACAAGCGGAGAAGACAACCAGACGGAAGACGACGAAGAAGAGGACGAACCAGAGGTTGCAGCGATAACGCAAACAGCTGAGTCACTTCACATAACGGAACCTGAAGTTATCCATATACACTCCCCCGCAACAGCCCACATAATGGCCACCACGACAGTAACCGAGGAAAACCTCATCAATGCAGAAGTGAGACGCATCAGGGAGGAAGCTGACACAATCCTCCTCCCCATACACCCAGCCACAGGCCACCGAATGGACGCAGATGAAGCTGCCGCCATATTCCGGGCAGTAGGTCCCGACCACCCAGACCCACCACCGGGCAGAGGAAGCCCAGGACCAGCGCACCCCAGGAGAGGACCTGGAGACTTTGGAGGAGGACCGCCGAGAAGGGGGCCACCTGGAGGAGGAGCGCCAGGAGGAGGAGGGGGAGGAGCGCCAGGAGGCGGAGGCATCCAAGGAGAGGATAAGCTCACCGGTGAAAAACCTACCGTGTTCGATGGAGACAGAGCTAACTACGAAGCATTCCTCACACAATGGCACCTCTACTGGGCCCTCAACGGAGATGCACCTGTACTCCGCAACGTGTACCGCCGATGCCTCATGTTCCTGGGGTACGTCAAAGGACTCATGGTCAGCAACTGGACCCTCGGGTTCCTCACCTGGCTCAACAACGAAGTAAGAAACGGAAGGGATCGCTACGACGAATATCTATGGGATACCCTCACGGCTGGATTTGCAGATCGCTTCTCCAATGTCTTAGAACAGGAACAAGCACAAGCAGCACTGGCAAAAGGATTCAAGATGATCGGTGATGATATTGACACTTATGTCACCAACTTCGAACAACTGGCTTGGAAAGCTGACTATCGCCTCAATGACAGACAAACCATCGACTGCTTCACAGCGGGGCTGCCAAGTCAGCTATTCACCAAAGTATACGAGCTCGACAATCCCACCACATTCAACGAGTGGAAAGACGCCACACTCAAGCGACAAAAGCAGTACATCCACCTATGCGCTCGACTGCGGTTAACAACAACGACGAGGGCCATGTCCGCACCATGCCCCAACTTTACAAGGGGGTACGCTCCACCATGGAATCCCCCTCGAAACCCCCCTCCAAGATACGATCCGAACGCAATGGACACCTCAGCAGACTGCTCCAGAGCAAGACTAGCCGGAGCAGAAGACGTCCTCAACCGAGGGACACAACAACAATTGTTCCATCAAAGGAGAGGGGGGAATCAAAACCGAACCGGAGGGCAGAGGCGCGACATGAGGGAAGTCATATGCTATAACTGCAATGACCCAGGCCACTTCTCACGAGATTGCACCAGGCCGAGGAAACAAAAACAACAATGGAGGCCATCAACGAGCCAGGGGAGAATGGCTGATACCGACTACCACAGCCAGGGAGCCCCGGCTGCCAGAGTAGCCAACACGTCAAACCCCCAAGACACAGCAAAAAACTGGCTTGACGGAGTAAGAGGGGCACCCGACGAAGTAAAAGATATAATCTTCCAAGATCTATGGAATCAGGAGGGTTTTCAGGACACCTAAACCCATCAGCCTGGGTGAGGGCAATTAATTGTAACTCTGTAATCATGACTCGCTTCCGTTCGCTTCGAATTCCAGTCTCGATTCGCACTAGTTACTCCATGGCCGACATAAAAGGACTCGTTGATTCCGGAGCCACCGACAACTTCATCAGGCCTGCGTTCGCAAAACGCATGGGGTTGGGGCTACAGCCATTAGACCGACCAAAGAAAATATGGAATATTGATAACACCGAAAACAAAGCTGGGTCCATCACCCACTTCATTGATCTCGACATAGAAACAAAAGGAATCCACAGGGTCATGAGGTTTCTCATCACAGACATCGGCGACGAAGACCTAGTAATGGGGTATCCGTGGCTTGCAGCCTACGAACCGACCATCAGCTGGAAACACGCCACTATCCATGAAGAAGCTCTACCCATTGTCATCCGATCCATTAATCCCGCCAAACAACAAACTATACTCACGGCGACCATGACCCAAAGTGAAGCAGAAGATGTGGTCCACGAGCTGGAAGAAGCATGCCAGCTACGTACCACAGCAACTGAACTCGCTATCGCAGCTCACGCCCCCGCCAAAGCAGCACCAATACCAGCCCCTTACACACGATTTGCCAAAATATTCAGTGAGGAAGCATCGCACAGATTCCCGCCATCACGACCATGGGATCACGCCATCGACTTTAAACCCGGTACACCGGCCAGCATAGACTGCAAGGTATACCCAATGTCACAAGAAGAAGACGGACAACTCAAAGTATGGCTGGAGGAACAACTTAGGATGGGATACATCCGGCCGTCCAAATCGCCATACGCCTCGTCCTTCTTCTTTATAAAAAAGAAGGACGGAAAACTACGCCCAGTCCAAGACTACCGACGGATCAACGCCTGCACCATACGCAATCAATACCCCCTACCACACATGACGGAACTCATTAACGACTTGGGCAACGGCCACATCTACACCAAACTGGATGTTCGCTGGGGCTATAACAACATACGGGTGAAAGACGGGGACGAGCCCAAAGCCACCTTCAAAACGAAATACGGTCTCTATGAACCACTGGTAATGTACTTCGGACTTACCAACTCACTGGCAACCTTTCAAGCCATGATGAACGAAATATGCGCCCCCGTCATAGCAAAACACGAACGACTGGGCACCATTATACGCGTCTATATGGACGACATAGGCATCACCACTCACGAGAACGCAGGACTACAAGCACATGTCGCCGCCGTTAGCGACATACTCCAAGTCACCCTAGATCACGACCTATACTTCAAGCCGGAGAAGTGCCTTTTCCATCAACCACGAATGGATTACCTGGGGGTCATCCTTGAAAAGGGGGTGACTCGCATGGACCCGGTAAAAATTTCAGGCATCTGCGACTGGCCCAAGGTACGCGACGTACGCTCATTCCTCGGATTCTGCAATTTTTACCGCCTCTTCATACGCGGCTTCGCGACGCACGCCTGAGCCCTGAACAAACTCACCCGGAAGGATACGGAATGGACGTGGGGCACTGACGAAGAGGCCGCATTCCAAAAACTTAAGGACCTTGTTACATCGGAACCAGTACTGGCACACCCCACACTTACCGACCAGTTCGAACTAGAAGTAGACGCATTGGGATACGCGGTAGGAGCAGTGCTACTACAAAAGAAACCCGACGGGAAACGACACCCCATCGGATACTACTCAGCTACCCTCAATGAAGCTGAACGCAACTACGACATCTACGACCTAGAACTTCTGGCAATCGTAAAAGCCCTACGACACTGGCGACCCTACCTGGCAGGATCCCCCCACAAGATCAAAGTCTTCTCCGACCATCTCAACCTTACACACTGGAAGTCACCTCAGAAAATCAACCGTCGAGTCGCAAGGGAAGTACTTGAGCTGATGGAGTACGACCTTGAGATTCACCACATCAAAGGCACCAGCAATGGATGAGCAGACGCACTGTCCAGAAGACCCGACTACGACCGAGGGGAAAGGGATAATGAAGGAGTCACTGTACTCCCAGACAAACTCTTCGCCCGGCAAATCACCACCCAAAACGCACAAGACCACCAACAGGACGAAAGCCAGATACGCCGATGGGCAGACCCTCACAAACTAAAATGTATTGATGGAGTATGGTACCGACAGGGAGCTCGTGTAATCACAGGAGGAACGGAGGTCATTCGCACCATAATCTGAAACCACCACGACCCTCCCATATACGGGCACCCAGGCATCAAACGCACAGCCCGCATCATAGAGCAACATTACTGGTGGCCGCAGATGGTAGGACACATTACAGAATATGTCAAGGGGTGCACGGAATGCCAACGGCACAAGGTCAATAACCGACCCACCAAAGCCCTGCTAGTACCCATCACTCCGATGCCCGAAGCTAAGCCATTCGAGACCATAGCGCTAGATTTCATCACCAAACTCCCCATCTCACAGGGGCACAACGCTATCCTCACTATCACCGACCACGACTGCACCAAGGCATCGATATTCATCCCGTGCACAGAAGAAATTACAGCCGAAGGAACCGCTGCCCTGTATGTGACTCACGTGTTTTGGAGATTTGGACTGCCAGCCAAAATCATAAGCGATTGAGACCCAAGATTCGCGTCCAAATTCACACGGGAACTCTGTTGAATCCTGGGGATCTATCAGAACATCTCCACGGCTTATCACCCACGAATGGACGGACAATCGGAAAGGACCAATCAATGGCTAGAGCAATATCTCCAGTTCTGGACCAACGAGCGCCAAGATAACTGGGCGCACTTCCTTCCCATGGCGGAATTCGCGCACAACAGTTGGCCCCACGAAGCCACACGGAAGTCTCCATTCCTACTTATGATGGGATACAATCCACGCGCTGATTGGCTCAATAAGCCGATGCCCATCCCACAGGTATTCACACGCCTTCAACAATTCCGAGAAGCACGAAGGAACGCCCAGGAACTGATTAAGAAAGCACAACAGCTGTGGATCAAACACCGAGATACACCGAGATACCGGGAAGGGGACCAAGTATGGCTGGAAGGGAAACACCTCTGAACCAATCAGCCTACGGCCAAACTAGCCGCACGAAGGCACGGACCCTTCCAGATCATTCAAGTGCTATCACCTGTCAATTATCGGCTGGAACTTCCTGCCCAATGGAGTATCCATCCCGTGTTTCACATTGATTTGCTCACACCTTATCGTGAGACATCCATGCACGGCCAAAACTTCACACGCCCACCACCGGATCTTGTGGAAGGTGAAGAGGAATATGAAATCGAACAGGTCTTAGACTCGCGGCATTTCGGCAGAAGCAGACGGCTGCAGTACCTTGTGAAATGGAAAGGCTACCCCGACTCGGACAATCAGTGGGTCAACAAGGCTGACATATTCGCTGACGAAGCCATAGCGGAGTATGAAACGAGTCGATCAAGAACAGTTATAAGCAGCGCACACAACGCTGAGTCCTCCCCATCAGCTCACACTGGATTCTACACTCACCCAACAATGTCTCTTCCCACTGCCACCATTGCCTCCTCTCTCGCTGCCCACGGAGTCGACAACCTCACCCACCAAGAGCTCGCTACAGCTCTTGTCAACGTCGCCGCTATCGAAGACATCGACAACCCAGACGCTCCTACCGAGTACTGGCTCTTTGACAATGAGGGACGGCGCATCTCCACCGCCCCGTATTCCCTCGAAGAAGTACGGCAGCTTCAAGCAACTGTCGGAGGCGGTGACAACGCATCCCCCAGCCCGCTCCCTGTACGTATCGAGATTTGGGCCGAAGAAAGCGAAAACGGAGCCGACCCTTCAGTGGGAAGCTTGGATGGCCGACCGCAACTGGCGATATGAGGCCACCGAGTGGCAAGATCATCAACTCACGATAGCAGCGACAAGGAGAACGAGGGTCCTCGTCAGGCACTGGTGGTTCACCAAGATGCTGAAGCGGCAGTGTACGCCGCCGTCGAAGGAGCACTGAGGGAGTACTACCCAGCTGAGCAGCCCTTCATCATTACCGCCACCGACTCTGACAACCCTCGCGAGACCCCGTTCGCGTGCGACACGATGGGCCGCCCCCTCTACCGAGGCGACGTGCACGTCGACATCGAGGACGCCCCGCATCCCGCAGTCCGCCTGCGGTACTTAGGTGGCGGCAACGGAGGTCAACCACCACACGGGTACAAGTATAACCGCGGAGAAGACTTCGTCTCCTACTCCATCACCGACGCGCAGGGAGTCACGCGCCAGGCCACATTCGTCCAGGTTATCCTGGGACCCGACCCGCAGGTGCTCGCCCTCCTAGTGGACAGCGAGAAGGTGTACACCCGACCGCTGTACACTGAGCCGCAGGTGCGCGAGGTGGGCAAACCTCACTACGCCCCCGAAGATATGTACGCCTTCGTTGGCGGACATAGTAAC
Organism: Lactarius pseudohatsudake; assembly: GCA_021525015.1. Taxonomy (NCBI): domain Eukaryota; kingdom Fungi; phylum Basidiomycota; class Agaricomycetes; order Russulales; family Russulaceae; genus Lactarius; species Lactarius pseudohatsudake. The sequence goes on along the minus strand of JAKELH010000762.1, from coordinate 13,851 downwards.
CAACATCGAGTTGATCGTGCGGTCAACGAGCTCAAGGACATGAGTCTGAAGGCCGAGCTAACCCGCTACCACGCCTACAAGCACGAAGCCGAGAGGATGGAACAGCGCCTTCACGCGCTAGCTCAGGCGCTCGGTGGGGTACAGGGGGAGCTTACCCGCTCCAAGTTCAGACTCGAGATGGCCAACACGTGGGACAGGATTACGGAAGTGCAAGAGGGATGGATGGGCGGTATCGGGCCCACTCGGCGACGCAGTCGTCGCAGCTGAAAAGGGGGTGATGTCACGGAACGAGTTGTGGACGCTTACTGTACGGTGATGACTGCCTGAGTAAGTAGTAATTAGTCATGGACTTCATATCAGTCAGCCATAGTATCACATGTTCGTGATGGTACTATGACTCATTACTAGTAGTAGTCGTATTAGGGTTCGAGCTACTTACGCTACTCGACGTCTCAGTTAAAGGGGAGCTTGAAAGCCACCCCTCTCATGTATAAATCATAGGGCGCAAAGACCAAGAATCGCCATCTTGGTCTTCTTCAGAAGCCACTTCCTCTCTCTCCTCGTAGGATCTCCTCTCCATAAGATTCGCTTGTCTCCGGTTGAGCAAGTTGAGTAGACGCAAAGCCTGGTGGACCGAACCCCAGTGCCCTCATCAGTAACGTGCCTTGTAGGAGCCGTGTACTTCCGCTAAGGAGAATTCTATTCGCTAAGTCATCCACACCCTTTCGAAGTCCAAGTCGGACTGACGCCAGTGGCGGCATTACAGCAACTACGACATCTACGACCTAGAGTTACTGGCCATCGTCAAAGCCTTCCGCCACTGGAGACCCCTACTCGCAGGCTCGCCACACAAAACCAAAGTATTCTCCGACCACCTCAATCTGCAATACTGGAGATCACCACAGAGGATAAGCAGACGCATCGCAAGGGAAGTACTAGAACTATCCGAATACAACTTTGAGATTCACCACATCAAAGGCACGGCCAATGGAAGAGCAGATGCACTCTCCCGACGACCGGACTACGACCAAGGAGACAACAACAACAAGGACGTAACAGTCCTCCCCGACGCACTCTTTGTACAAGCCACACAAGTTGAGACAATCATGCCAAACACTCTGACGATCGAACCTGGGGAGATGGAGCGACCAGACGCAACGTACCACCAGGACGAGAACTACCTCCGCCCATGGGTAAACGCACATCGGCTGAAGAAGATCGAGGGCACTTGGTACAAAGAAGGGAGACGAGTAGTGACAGGCGGACTGTACGGCAAGAGAAGTATCATTTCCACTCACCAGACACCACCGGTTTATGGACACCCAGGTATTAACAAAACCGCGCAGTTGGTCGGACGATCCTACTGGTGGCCGAACCTCGTCCAAGACGTACTGGACTATGTTAAAGGGTGCGCTGATTGTCAAAGGCACAAGGCAAACAACCGACCAACCCGCGCACCACTGTCCCCGATCTATCCGAACCCCGAAGCGCTCCCCTTTGAAACCATCGCACTAGACTTCATCACCAAACTCCCCCAGTCTCAAGGATTCGATTCGATCCTCACCATCACGGATCACAACTGTACCAAAGCGGCCGTCTTCATCCCCTGTCAAGAGGAGATCACAGCGGAGGGAACCGCTGCCTTATACGCTAAGCATGTCTTCTTGCGATTCGGACTCCCCTCCAAGGTAATCAGTGACAGAGACCCACGCTTTGCATCCCGGTTCACGAGGGAGCTGTGCAAGATCCTGGGGATTTCACAGAACGTCTCCACCGCCTACCACCCTCGGACGGACGGGCAGTCCGAACGGACTAACCAGTGGCTTGAACAGTACCTCCGCTTCTGGACTAATGAGCGGCAAGATAACTGGGCGGCATACCTCCCTATAGCGGAATTCACGCACAACAACTGGCCCCATGAGACCACAAGGAAGTCCCCCTTTTACCTCCTGATGGGGTACAACCCACGCGCTGATTGGATCGATAGGCCGTCACCCATACCCCAGGTAGCGCTGAGAATAGATCAGTTCCAGGAGGCTAGAGCGCAGGCTAAGGCGCTCCTCATCAAGGCACAAAAGTCATGGGTCAAACACAAAGATACGCCCAAGTACAAGGAAGGTGACCTCGTGTGGCTAGAAGGACGCCACCTACGGACCAACCAGCCAACCGCGAAGCTTGCGCCCAAGAGGCACAGCCCCTTTAAGGTCACACAGGTGATGTCCCCAGTCAATTATCGCCTAGAACTTCCCACACAGTGGAGTATCCACCCGGTGTTTCACACCGATCTTCTCACCAGATATCATGAGACCGCGACACATGGGCCAAACTACCAGCGCCCACCGCCAGATTTGGTAGACAGAGAAGAGGAATACGAGGTCGAGAAGATTCTAGACTCGCAAAGATTCAGAAGAACACGGAAACTCCAGTACCTCGTGAAATGGAAGGGATACCCCGACTCGGAGAACCAGTGGGTCGACCGGAGCGAAGTATTCGCCGACCAGGCCATCAAGGACTTCAAAGCGCTGAACCCCACACAGGAAACACATATAAGGAGGCTTCACTACGAGCTAAGTCCCCCAGCAACCACTGCTACACTCTCTCGACCTGCCTACCTCCATACAATGTCTTCTTGTTCGCTCCCGTCGCAGTCCACCATCGACACCATTGTCGAGGCCCTTGTCACCTCCCATGGGCCCGCAACCCGTGAGGACGCCATCACCGTCCTCAGAGCCTTCCCCGACCCAACCATTGGAGGCGTCGCCGACTCCCCCGGTTTTACGATCCTAGAGGCGGACTCGCAGTTTCTGAGCTGCTACCGCTTAGTCATAAATAAGGTCACGGGGTGGGACAACGGGCCGAGTCGCTGACTAAGCGCGAGAGCGGTGACCTGCACACTGCAGGGGAGAGGACAAGGGGAGAATGGCAATAGACTGGATTCAACAAAGAACAAGACTAGAACGAGGAAACAATGTAGACTACAAGCTGTTTAAGTATAGTTCTAACAACTCTCTTTTTCTTTTGTTTTTCTATGTTTTTCCAGAGACGTGTAAGTGCTATTCTAAATATAACACAACCTATGAGCTGGCAGGAATTCCAGAAGCAGAAGCATGTCAGAGATGGAAATCCAGAAGCAGAACTTTTCCGAGAGAAACAGAAGTAGAAGTAAAAATAGAGAACAATCGATGGCACAATCTGTGATCGTGACACCCGGTGCGCAACCTCTCACCACCGACTACAACATCTCGGCAGAGGAGGAGCGCACCATACTCAGCATCGAGGCGCCAGATAGCCTTGTTCAACACCTTGACGGACATGGTGACACTGAACCTGTCGAGGTACCACGTGGAATTCGGGCCCGTGCGGCCATAGAGGGAGATCGTGAAGGAGTGGAGGGATGAGCAGCAACGGCGGCAGGAGCTGAGGCATCGACGCCTCCTGTCGCAAACTGGGGTTTGGCCGAAGATGCCGCCAACGACTACCCAGCTACGCACCCCCTTATTCACTCCACCACAGACACTGACGACCCACGCGAGACCCCCTATTCCCTCAACACCGACGGCTCCCCCATGTACAAGCGGGACCTCGGAGTCATGGGTCCTTCCACCCACGAACCCCTCGTCACCCTCAACACACGCGTCCCCACCAGCTTTACAGCCAACCAGGGGACGGACTACATACCGTTCCGCATCGTCTCCCCCGACGGGGTTGAGCACGAGGCCTGCTACGTCCAAGTGATCATGGGGCCGGACCCCTTGGTCGTGGGCATCATCGACGAGTCAGACAAGGTCTATGCGCGACCTCTTTACGCTGCCCCCCGCTTCACCTACGGCAGGAAGCCCATCTACCCGAACGTAGACATGGCCCTCTTCACCGAGGCCTTCGAAGATCGGGTGCGCGTCGACCGCTGCCTTGCCGCCATCCACGACCCCTCCCTCACTGTGGAGGTCCACCGCTACCACGCCGCGGCACGCGAGGAGGAGCGCCTCAACCAGCGGATCGACGACCTCATTGCCGCCCTGGGGGAGGTCGCTGGGAAGGCGACGGCCAGCCGCCGCCGACTGGAGATGGCCAACGCGATGGAGCGCATCGAGGACGAGGCGGGCACCATGGTAGATCACGAGTTGACGAAGAAGAAGACGCGTAGGGGTAGGAAGGTTGGACAGCAGCCGCAGCGCACCAGGATCAGGTACGAGGAGGAAGGCTTCGGAGCGTCGGGACGTTGCACCTAAGGAGGGGGTGATGTTGCGATCGGACTCATCGGTACGGACTGCGGACTTGTGGGGTTCTGACTACCCTAGTATTAGTCAGGGACAGTCGTCTCAGTCAGCCTCGGTTATCACATGTATCGGACTTGACTCATACCTAGGATAGTCGTAGTAGGATTCAAGCTACTATTGCTATAGGGTACCTTACATTCTGGAGGAGCTTCAAAGCTCCTCGTCAACTGTATATAAGACTGGTAGTACGAAGACCGAGCTCCTTAGCTCGGTCTTCTTGAATCCTCAGATCCAATTCTCGTCTCATCCCTTCTCATCTGTCTTCTTCTCTCTCTCTGCCTGTTAGTGCGCCTGGCTCTTGTAGAGCAGATCACCCAAAGACACATACACCTGGTGGACTTCGCCCCAGTGCTCATACCGATCACATACCTACTGAGGTTGTGTATCGACGTCCGCTAAGTCGTCCCCCATACATCGGGCCACTCTGTCACCGCTCAAGTCGAGCATCGTTAGGACGGGCCTAACGCAACATGTGGCTTAAGGTGACTGTACACTTCGGCAATGACAGCACATGCTTCGGAGCCACCAGCAGGATTGTTGTAGCGTGAAGGATTGAGTGGGTCAATGCCTTCAGGTAAAGGGATTCCGAGTGTGGTTTTGCTGACCCAGAGCTCGCCGAATACAGAAAACATACCCCCAGCGTGTGATATTTCCAGCGACTCCCCTGACAATGTTTTCTTCGCAGCTCTTGACGTTTTTGTGGACTTGTTCGCCGCTTCCAGTTCCTCATAGTCAATTCTCAACTCCTTCAACTGATTGCCGAGCATTTGCTGATGGATCTGGCTGGCCTTGAGCATCTAGAAATGAGTCAAATTAGCGCAAGAATGATGCAAGACTAAACCCATAAGACTGACCTCTCGTAACTGCTGATTCAAAAGGTTGGATGGAAGCGTCGGCGCTGTAGACTGCGACGGCGCCAAGTTGGCAATGTCCCCTGGGTCTGAACCGTAGGGACCAGATGGACGTGAAGAGGACGAATCATACCCATCAGAAGCCATGTAGAGAGGGGGACGCAGCAGATTAGCTATGCGATGATGTCTAAGAAACTTCTCCCTACCTTATAAGCTTTATAACTGACCCTCAATCTCCGAATAAAACATTCAAGCCGAGCCCATGTACAAAGCCACCTGGTATCTTGGTGTATTAAACAGTGATTTGGGTGCAGTGCATGGGTATTAGACATTATTGCGAGGTCATCGGCCACATGGTTACTGTGTCGTTGGTACTTGTGCACGACCTCATCGGAGACCTAGGTGGTAGTGATATGGGAAGGCTCCTCAGGCTGTCAGTGAGCGTCACTGGGGTTGACAAAGGTTCCGTCCTCAGCTGATGTAGTGTCGCTTCCCAAGACTAATGAAGACAACCTATTAGTGGTCCAGGTAGCCATGTAAAAACCCCCGATCGTTGGGTTTGCGCTGTTGGATAAAGTCCCTGAACTCGTCCTGGTGCCCAATACCTACAATGGGCCAATTAAACACGGCAGGTGCTGGATCAGCGCTCAGCGTTGAAGCGATGGTGAGACAATATTGGCTGGTGTTATTTGACGTAATAATCTTTGTTGATCTCCCATGCTTATTGTAAATTTAATAATTGTATTCACCCCCCCGTTCACTGACACCGCCCACCATTCCTTTACTCTCTTGTACTAATGCCAAAAGCAAGTCAATCCCCAAGCAAGACAAAGAAATGTCAGTCATGTCGCGCCTCATTTCACCCCCAGAATCTTACAGCCCACATCAAGAAATGTGAGAGAGAACAAAAGGAACGCCAGGGGGAAATAAAGTACGCGAAGACCCGGGAGAGGAGACTTCGTGCACTAGAGGCAAGTTATGATGGTACGTGATTGACGCATGATACTATCATATTTGGTGTACTGACCGATTCAGAGGTTTCAGCCTGGGTGTCGCCATTCCGGATGAACACCTAACCTATGACTTGACTGCTGCTGACCTGATGGATTTTGATGTGGGCTCGGAAATGCCAGGTACGTAGTACTTCAATCTTCCTACCTATTAGTGGTTGATGTGATTACCCACCCAGCGCGTGAACCGACGCCCCCTTCTGTCACAGAAATGACTGGCCCTTCTGATGACCCGAAATCCCTTGATTTTGCAATCGAATACCATCCAAATAGTGGACGAGCGCCAAAACCTCCCGGTGAGGACAGCTGCAAACGCAAACATCCCAGTCCCCCTAAGGCTGAGCCGTGGTGTCCGTTCTTTAAAACGCACAAGGACTTCCTGTTCTCGGAGGTTCTCATGGAGGTCGGGATGAACAAGGATCTCACTGAGCGTCTCATTAAAGTTGTCAGACTGTGTATCGAGGGCAAGGGCTCGCTTACATTCTCAAATTACTCGGACATTTGGGCTGCGTGGGAGCGCACATCGCGTCAACTGACTGCTGTAAGCCCAGGAATTCTACTGAAGCTTAGTCGCTAATCTTTTTAAGGTCTAGTTTAATTTCCATGATATTTCAGTCCCTTACGATGGTGCGGTTCAGACATTTCAGATACCTCATTGTCCACTATGGGACTGGGCAGTCGACCTCATCTTGGACTCGCAATTGGCCAAATATTTTGAATGGGATGCGCGGAAGGTTTTCAAGCACGACGGGAAGAATATCTCTCGTGTGTATGATGAGCCTTGGACTGCGGACACGTTCTGGAACTTTCAAGTACGCATATTAATACTCCTTGTATCACTCGAGTCCACGTGTACCTTTTGTTGTTGAACAAATTATTATTGTAGTCCAGGATTCCCAAGGGTGTGCGTCCGTTATGCTTCATCCTTTATGCGGATAAGTCGAAGTTGTCAAGCTTCGGCTCAGAAAAGGCCTACCCAGTGATCGCTCACTGCGCGAATCTACCAACTGAGATTCGGAATTCCAATAGCGGCGTTGGTGGTGGGCGCATTGTTGGATGGTTGCCAGATGTAAGTTTTCTGGCTAATAAATATCTGATGTTACTGTTGCACTGTATTAACACTCGTTATAGATCCCGGAAACTGCAGCGGACTCTGGGAAGCCCAAATTCATCAACTTCAAATGCGACGTCTGGTGTTACGCCGCCACTGGCGTGAGTCCGACTTGGACAGCGAAAGGGCATTTCGACGACTTAGCGATTTCTCGTAACTCGATAGTCACGTGACACGAATACACGGCCTTCGGATGCACGTGATCGTAAGGGGCACTAGGGCGTATTCCACTAGGCGTACGTGAAGGTCGACTTGCTCTACCAGAGACAAGCGAGCGAGGTAGCAGACACTTAGAAAGAGCACGAAGAGAGGATGAATGATGGCGATTGAAGAAGACCAGAATGAGGACTTCTGGTCTTTGCGTTATACTATTTATACATGATTGAGGCAGCTTTAAAGCTCCTCCCGAATCCGAGTGACTAGTAGCGTAAGTAGCTCGAACCCTACTACCGCTACTACTAGGAATGAGTCATAGCATCACCACAAGCATGTGATACTACAACGGCTGACTGATGCGAGTCCATGACTGATTACTACTTACTAAGGGAGTCATCACCGTATAGTAAGAGTCCACAAGCCGAATCGTGACATCTGGCATCGCGCATTTCACTGTGTCATCGACTCCATTATCGACAAATCGAAGGCGGGCTGCTCGCTTCAGTGCGCCGATGGCACCGAACAACATTTTTTCCCTGGTGTCATCATATTATCCGCCGACTATGAAGAACAGTAATAAGTATTTTATTCTCTATCTCCACCTGAACTGACTGACCTCGATGTATTAGGTGCGTTATGTCTCTAATCCAGGATGTTCATGGAAAAATGCCCTGCCCGATTTGCTTTGTCCCTGATGACCAGCTCGCTGATGTTTCAAAAACTTGGCCGCCGAGGACAGCGGAACAGATGCAGCAACTTATTGAAGAAGGGAAAACCCTCAACAGGAGTGTCGATTGTGAGCACCATTTCTCTAAATATGGGATTCGTGATTAGTGTTCGAAAGTCCAGTCCCATGAACCGGAAAAAAACCGGGACCGGACCGGACTGCAACCGATGGCAACTGGACCGTCAGTTGCGGTTCATCCCACCTGGGAATTTTACTGGTTGCGGTTCATCCAAATTTGGCATTTGGGTGAACCGCCACAGGGCCGGTTGGGACCGGTCCCAACCGGTCTTCACAACCATGACCGCGCACTGACCACGCCAGCATCGACAACGACCTTTACAGGTCTACGACCTTTACAGGTCTACGACCACGAGTTTGACACCCGGGCCGACTCCAGTGCCGATGCCGACACCAACGACTTGGGCCTCAACAACAACAACCGCGCCAACACCGACTCGGACGACCACGACATCGACGACGATGCATTAACAACCACGACAACCCGCAACAACACGTCAACAACCACAACCACAACCAAGACGACGACTGCTACAGCCACAACGACGACATGTCCACAACAGCGGCCATTGACTGCCGCACCATCGACAACCACCCAAGCACCACCGCAATGGCCGCAACAGCAATATATCAACAACCACCATGACGACCAAGACGACAACACATTGACAGCCGCAAGAACGACACATTGACAGCCGCAAGACCCTGACAGCTGCAAGAACGACACCGACATTATCAACACACCAAACCACAGCGACAGCTCAAGAACGACGTATCGACAACCACGACGCGCATCAACAACATCGACACGTCGACAACGACAACGACAACTTGAGTCGACGACTAGGCGATTAGCGTTCACAATGTTGTCTTCGTCGCAAAGAGGACAAGGACCACAGTATAGAGTAGTAGTAGACTAGTTACAACTTGAAGACTTAATGTAACTACCAGTAGTGTAGTTAGTTCAATACATATGTATAACGGTTGCAGTCGGTCTTTGGCCAGTTGCAACCGACCCAGGATGAGCCGGTTTAGACCGCGAGAACTGGTCTTTTGAGAATCCGGCAACCGGGTGGGACCGACTCCTGTCGGCTTGGTCCAGTTTTGGGCTTGGGGGATGAACCGATGGATCGGTCCCGGTCCCGGTCTTTCCAAATTAGGGAAAAAAACCGGACCGGACCGGACTTTCAATCACGAATCGTGATGTCGATGTGAGTCTTATGATTATCTTTAAATTGACCATTCATTATCTGTAACGGTCTAGAATGTGTTCTGGCGTGTTGATAATTCCAACCCATATTGCGCGTTATCCTTTGATAGGCTTCATTTGAACAATAATGGTGTATTTGGGTATCATTTATGGAAGAGGTTCAAGGGTTTATTTGGGGATACTCAGGAAGGGCGTGCTGCTGCAACAAAATTCGAACTACAGTAATATACTATTTCCCGTCTTATCCAAGTCAATGTGAGAGCTAATTTTCACTCTATCCCTCAGGTTCGGTCAAGCGCCCCGCTGGCGTGATCTACATCACTTTTCTCAAGTGATGAAGGTGGATTTCACAGACGGTGGGAAGAACAAGGATATATCCAAGGTGTGTCAATTATATGTGGCTTCATCTCATCGACTGACAGACTCAGGTTCTGGTCTTTGCTGCACACAATCTTTTTTCGCTGGAAAAAAATGAAGAATGGTGGAAGTTACTACTCTGCCTGTGAAGTTTTTCCATCTTGGATTTACTTCTATCTTTGGGGGTACACACAGAGGAGACAATTTTTGTAACATCACCACTGGTGTTAAGTCCGACTTGGACACGAAAGGGCGTTCACGACTTAGCGATGTATAGGGTGGTTGACAATCTCATGACGCGTGCCCGATAATGCGATACGATTCGCAAGGGCCTGACCTCTGTGATGCACTAGGACAACTCTTGGTCACTAGGCAGGTCGCTTTTAACAAGGAGAGTGGACAGGAGCGGGTGAAGGTGGTGATTCTATAAGAAGACCAAGATGGCGATACTTGGTCTTCCTAGCCCGTTTATATACATGTAAGAGGCAGCTTTGAAGCTCCTCGTGAATCTGTACTACAACTAGCAATAATAGCTCGAACCCTATTACTGCCTTGTGATGGGAGTGAGTCATGCCACACTGGCATGTGACTCCTACTGCTGACTGATACTCTGTCCATGACACATAGTACTACTTACTAACGAGGTCATCATCGTATAGTAAGTGTCCACTTCGATCAGTCCGTGACAATTTTGGCTGGGTGGAGTGAGCTAAAGAAGTTCGGGACCCTCATAGAGGTACTCGATCTCTTTTGATGACCCGGTGTCAATGGTACTGATCTATTTAACAGGAGTACACCGAATTATGTCGAAATTTGGCGGAGGATCCGCGAAATAAAACCACAGCCAAAAACTGGAACTTCCCCAAAATGCATGCCTTAGTTCACAGCTTCGATGATATCGAAGCGAAAGGTGCCTCACGCAACTACAATACAAAGCCAAATGAGAAGATGCACGGCTTCCTCAGGAAGCTGTACTTAAATTGGACCAATTTCAAGAATGTTGCATCTCAGGTTCGTCACATACCTTATCTTTATCTATTCAATCTCTGACAATCTCTCAAACATAGATCTTAAAACACAAACACGTTGCGCTTGTTGGGGAGCTGATTCGGGGACAAATCAATGAACTCAACGCGGCTATACGTGAGCAGGCGACGAACGACGATTCAGATGACATTGGAGGTGATGCTTTGGGGAGCACTCAGGGGCAACATATTAGTTCCTCCCTAGAACCCCCAGTACAAGGTGGCTCATCATGTCAAGGGAGAAGGTCGATGTTCGATGCCAGGGCTGTTATTTTGCGATCGCAACAGGCTCCTGTCACATTTGAGGCTCTTGAGGTCCGACGGGCTCAGGATAGGCCTTTCAGGAACTTCCGTGCGAGGCTCACAGCATGGTTGACTGACACAATGCCTTTGTATCGCTTCAGTTTCACACCAGACTGTACGCGCGTTGAATTTCAGGTTGATGACAAGGTGAGTTTCACATCTGATCTGGTATCTTGGCTCATAGCCTTTTAAGATCACGGAATACAGATCTATGAGGGTGTGGTATGAATCGATGGTCGACTGGCAACAATATATGGACTACGTATATTGTACTCCACTTTTCCACCGCCAAGAGAGACGCGATTTCGTGATTCTCAAGACAACAAATGGGTTCATTTTTGTGGAGCTTCTGTTTATATTCACCACCTCAGTCGCAGAGCATCAATTCCCTATTTGCCTGGTGCGCCCCTTTGACACCGCAATCCAACCGTGGTCCAAGGATATCAATTTGAGGCTTTGTCGTCTCTGCCCCAAGTCATCAATGGAGTTTTTTTTTGCACAATCAATTGTGCGTGGTGTGTCACTCATTCCAACCTTCGATAATATGTCTGGCGACCACTTTGTGATGGATATCGTTGACCACAACGGCGACCTATTCGTTTGTTGCAACGAAATATTCGGACGGCAATGTATTCACAATTATATTCCATCTGATCCTATTTGGCTTATTTCTCTCTTAGGACTACTACGTCGGGGACTAGTGTGCAAGGTAAGACTCATTTATTTGTTTGGTATTCCATTGGCTAATGCTTTTGTCATGGCAGGCTTTCTTTGTTCAGTTGTTTAGTTGTTCAAACCGAAATTACTACACTTTCCTTGACAGTAACGAAGAATACATCTAAGTAGTCATTGTCGTCAATGAAAACTCATGCAGAACAACAACCGAGTTCGCAATCATGCTCTTGAAGCACGCCGCAGTGAACATGAGACCAGCCGCCGCCAGAGATTTCTCCGACGGTAAGCAGAAGCCCAAGATATGCCATCTCTGCAAGAACGTGCAGAAGGCCATATATTACCGCCTCACGTCTGCTAGCATTCGTCAGAATTGGGGGCCCATGCCGAGTCCCGCCGGTACCCCACATGCTCCACCGTCTCATGGGGTATCTGGCGGCACCTCCTTGGCCTCCACAATGCTCGCAGTGGGGTTTCCAAGCCTGTCCTTGAGGCCAGCAGACGAGGCACACTGCCAAAGTCACCAAATTAAACGCGGCAAACGCGGGTCTCAGCCAGTTGTGCGCAGAACTGGAACACGAGCTAGCCCAATCCCGCAAAGAGCTACATCTTGCCACGGAACAACATGATTGACTCCGCGCAGACACTGACACGATCAAGGACAGATCGCTTGGCTTCAAACCGATCACGTGGAGGAACTCGAATCCCTGCGAGGCAAGTTGCAGCAAGTCGCCGTAGACCTTCAAGAGGTTCGAGAAGCACACACACTGACAGAGAAAGCTTCGTTAGATCTATCTGCAGCTAACGCTGAACTTGAGGGCCGCCTCGATACCAACGTGATGCAGACAGCGTATTAATTGCAGATCTTCAGAGCCGCGAAGAAGGTCGCAGAAAGCAGGTGCTTAGTATTCAAAGTCGCCTCGATAATGCCACGGAAGAATTGCAGCAGACGACACACGAGAAGGATGGCCACCGCCTCCACCTCTAAACAAAGACCATCTCTTGGACAACCCTTCTTGAGCACACACACAGCACACCGAAGCCCTCAATGTGTAGTCAAGCTCGCACGCATGCAGTTTCCGCAGGAACTGATTGAACGTCACCGCATGCCAATGAGAACCCGTCCGAGCCAGGTGCGAAAGCGGAGCACCTCACGAGGAGTCAGACAGCATAAAGACAGACCCAATGTGCATGTATTCCGTCCAACTACAAACAATTCAACTCCACTACACTATTGCTAAGGGCTGTTGCCCCCCATTCCTGCTGCCCACGAATGTGTACGCAGATCTGACAGGTGCAGGGGTCGCCAGATCGATCGAGGGAGCGTCAGCCTGGGACAGCACGCCAGTGCAGAGGGCTCACCTATTGTTGCGCTCGGGCGCGGACACAGAACGAACATCCACACGGAGAATCGTCTTGGGGCAGGTCGGCTTCTTGAATAGGCGTGGGGGGCAGCGGCGAGAGTGCTGCAGGAGGGACAGAATCAGGGTCCACTTAGCGCAAGCGGGGTCAATCAATCCACCTTCCCTGCAGATTCAGAGTATGAGTACTCACTGACGTTCAACACGATCCGTTGACACTTTCGCGGGATGTCCGGGAGCTGTTCTCATTTGCGTTTATTCTGGTTCATGATCGCTGGAGTGATGGAGGAAAACTGATGATGGTTGGTGCTCGAGTCGGGAAACCGCATTGCACAGCACCATATCGAACTTCGCTTACACGTAACGTCGACACTTTCATCGATTTCCTTAGCTCTCGTTGGAAATGCATATTAACATTGTCATACACAGCGATTCAGAGCATAGCAGGCCCGAAGAACTAAAGTCCCGCCCACCACCTCCACCACCCCTGTTCACCCCGTCGCTCGCAAAAGAACGGCTTGACGTTGCCTTGCTCGTCGTTCTCGTTCTCACCACCATGCCAATGACTGCGGTTGGTGTCGAGTCTGTCCAAGCGATGAGCCACCCGATCTTTGGGGACTTCATGGGGGCGATGTACCTTTACTCTGCGGGTGAGTTGTCCGTCATCCCGACTTGCCACTCACAAGACCCCACCAAGCTGATGGGGAACCGCCAGCACAGTCTCAGTGGCAAGCCTCCCATTCCCTTCCCTTCCCTTCCCTTCCCCTCCTCTC
>JAKELH010000761.1:0-31515 GCA_021525015.1 Lactarius pseudohatsudake | reverse complement strand
ATCTTTGTCGCCTTGACGGAAATTTTCACCCCGAGGTGGATCTTCAATACAAGGATCCAGGATGATCCCTCCTGACCAGCACGTCTCATTTTTGCCGGCACAAACACTCGAGGGGCGGACGCTCTCTGACTACGACATTCAAAGAAGAGCACCCTTCACCTCGTTCTTCGTCTCTGGAGGTGAGCCATTCTTTCCTGACCAATGACGTCTCGTTTTCGCCGGCAACAGCTTGAGGACGGACGTACGCTCTGACTACAACATTCAGAAGGAGAGCACCCTTCACCTCGTTCTTCGTCTCTGGAGTGAGCCATTCTTTCCTGACCAACGACGTCTCGTTTTCGCCGGCAACAGCTCGAGACGGACGTACGCTCTCTGACTACAACATTCAGAGGAGAGCACCCTTCACCTCGTTCTTCGTCTCTGGAGGTGAGCCATTCTTTCCTGACCAACGACGTCTCGTTTTCGCCGGCAACAGCTCGAGGACGGACGTTACGCTCTCTGACTACAACATCCAGAAGGAGAGCACCCTTCACCTCGTTCTTCGTCTCCGTGAAGGTGAGCCATTCTCTCCTAATCAACAACGTCTCATTTTCGCCGCCAACAGCTCGAGGACGGACATACGCTCTCTGAATACAACATCCAGAAGGAGAGCACCCTTCACCTCATTCTTCGTCTCTGTGGAGGTGAGCCATTCTTTCCTGACCAACTTCTCATTTTCGCCGGCAACAGCTCGAGGACGGACGTACGCTCTCTGACTACAACATTCAGAAGGAGAGCACCCTTCACCTTGTTCTCCGTCCCTGTGGAGGTAAGTCACTCTTTCCTGACCAACAACGTCCCATTTTCACCGGCAAACAACTTGAGGACAGATGTACGCTCTCTGACTACAACATTCAGAAGGAGAGCATCCTTCATCTTGTTCTTCGTCTCCATTGTGGCCTCTTAGCTGTTAATAGTGTCGTGTCGTATCGTAGTCATTGTATCGGACTACAACATCCAGAAGGAGAGCACCCTTCACCTTGTTCTTTGTCTCAGTGGAAGCAAGCCACCCTGACCAACAACATCTCATTTTCGCCGGCAAGTCGCTCGAGGACAGACGTAGTACGCTCTCTGATTGCAACCTCCAGAAGGCCCTTCACCTTGTTCTTCGTCTCCGTGAAGTTACCATCCCCTGCCAACACCGTCTCATTTTCGCTGGCAAACAGCTCGAGGACAGACGTATGCTCAGACCACAGCAAGTTCACGCCGAAAACAAGCAGAGAGGTGCATAAACTTCTATGTACATTTCAACGCAGACTGACCCCCTCCAGTTAAACCTGCTCAACTTCCCCACCTTGGACAGTGGCCGCACCGCGAGGGAGCGCGAGTCGCACCGGTTGCAACACCCGGTGAATGATTTCCTCCGTCCCCGAGACAATCTTGATCCGTGCAGAAATGAAGATTTCTGCGCGCACATTCCTGCGTCGCATCTGTTGGACAGTCAGCGCGGCTTTAAAACGGCGAACCGACGACGTACCCAACCCTCTACTGGCTCAATAACTACGCTGCGCATCCAGTCCCAAGCGAGTCGAGCGATCGAACGAAGATATTCAAAGAACATCTGAGACGGTGAGTCAACACTTCATAACGTGTATATTGATTGACTTACTGTGATAGTGGGTGCGTGTGCACGCGAAGAGACGAGTGAGGCGATGAAGACGATGAGGAACGAGTGTGATGTTGGAAATGGTGTTGAGACGCGGCGCGGGAACGAGCGCCGGCGTCGCTTCACGTTCGCCGCAGCGTCGGGCCTATCTTCCCATACGAATACACGCCTCGGCCTCTTGTCAGCGCACGTCACTTGTTCTTCGTCTTCGCGGAGGTAAGCCACCCTCCAACATTGTCTCATTTTCGCTGGCAAAACAGCTCAAGCTCGAGGATGGATGTACACTTTCTGATTACAACGTTCACCCAGATGTGTTGGCCGGCTACTGGCGCTTCACGAAGCCCCATGTCACTGTCTCACATCCCGTATGACAACAGGGCCAGCTCTTAATAGTGTTGTGTGTTCCGATAGCCCGAATGGTCTCGCATTGCGGTTCCCAAGGTTCAGCAACATTCCACCCTCATTCCCTTTCATTGGTGGCGCATTTGATGTCATGTTGTGTGGAGTTAGCCTAACTGTAGTGCGTGCTATTTTACTGTACATTCCATGTTTTATATAATACTGTTTTGGGACTACTGTATGTTCTGCGTGTGCCTTGTGTGCTTTTTTTACGTGTTTCCCTTAGGTTGTGGTTGGCGGTGTAGTGGTTCCGTTCTCACCTTTGAACAACTATCTTGTGTTTGTTCACACTCACGCCTTTTCACTCACTACAGTCCCACGGCCTTGTCTGCCGTGCTACGGTATCACCCATGCCACCTCTGAGGCATGAACAAGCAAGAACAGAAGTGCCACCAACAGGTTTACCAAGTCAGTCCCGGCAATATATTTTCTTCCCCACGTTTTTTTGGTAACCTTTTGCTGTCTCCAGCGTCGGTCAAACACACCATGGCAACCAGTACAGACAAAGTCACGGTTTGCTCTAAGATGCATGCAAATCAATACCTTCCTTGTCGTACGCTCCCAGTCCCATTGCCTGCATCACCTGTCCATCTCAGCCTTGTCCTTGACAGCTCAAATCGACGAACTCCGACCAATTCTCGAACTGTACTTTTATCTTGGCATGAGCGACAAGGATATTGCCACCTCCATAATGGATCACTTTGACTCCGCGCGCTACGGTATAAGGTATGTCCCTCACCCTATTAATATGACCTGTCATAACCTGATTGCTTCGTCTTTGCAGTGTTCACACAGTCCGCCGCCGACGCAAAGATTGGGGGTTGCAGAGCACACGCCGACAAAGTCACACAGTTCAGAGCATTGCCGCTTTTGTTGACGACATCAAGAAGCGCTTTCCGAATCGAGGTGCTGAAACGATAAGGAAAGCATTACTGCTCGAAAATAAGATTCGCGTGCCAAGGTGGTGTCCCACAATCCAGATGTGAATATGTAATGACGCTTTCAATCACATAGGCCCTTATTGCTGAGTATCTTAGACAGACCGAGCCGGATGCCGTTGAAGCTCGGCGGTATAAACGGTTTAAGAGGCGCACTTTTATAGCTATTGGCCCCAACGAAATGTGGTCGCTTGATCAGCACGATAAGTTCAAGCGTTTTGGACTCTTTTTCACGTCGGCCTTGATCCATTCCCGGGTGTCATCCACTGGTGCAAGGTGTGGTGGACCGTTAGAAATCCGAAGTTGATCGCACGCTTTTACCTTGATACAGCCCGGTCCATTGGTGGTATGTTCTATATTTTCCAATTGTAGACAACGCCTAATTTTCACCTAGGCATTCCCTCATCACTCAAAGTGATCCAGGTACCGAAATGTCAACGTTCGCATATGCACCACACAGCGCTCCGCCATCAGGTGGACCCTTCTCTAGATGGGTCCATTCAACATCGGTGGTTCCGTAAACACGGGAATATAAAGCCCCGAGATCCATTGGTCCGTTTTCCGACGAGATTGGGCTGTGGGATTTCAAAACTTGCTCGACGAAGGGGTTGAGAAACAAATATTATGACATCGGAGATCCGCTCGAATGGCACGCGATCTTTCTTTCGATCGTCCTCAAAACCCACTCATAATGTTATTAGCCTTGTGTTTCGTTTCGTCTTCATCCCGTTTATTCAGCGAGAGGTCGACGCCTGGGTCCACCAACGCAACTGGACTAAACGTCGCTCTGATCGAAAGAGGGTCCTACCTAATGGGATCCCTATGATCATTTGCAGAAGCCGCACAAATGGAAAGCGGCTGATTATAAGGTACGACACTTATCCATGTCTCACAGGCTGCCATTATACATATATGCCCAGATTCCCGTACCCCCAGAAGTCCTCAATGAGATCGAGAAGAAGTATGCACCGCCCGACGATCCTGTCTTCGAGTTAGTCCCACCTGAATTTGCGGTGCATGCAAACGCCGTCTGGACTACCCTAGGTTGTCCACAGCCGCAGTTTGACAATGCGTGGGTATTTACTTGCAAATCCGTGATGCCCTCCGACGGTGTCGCACAGGACGGAGCATTAGTACGGTTCTTTCTAGTGTTCCCGCTACTTCTGAGCCCCAGCATTGTCTGGATGAAATACCGATGGACCTCGAACCTATTGACGAGGACGAGCTCTTGATTGTGGAAAACTCTGATGATGAGGGTGACACGCTGGTTATTGATGCAACAGAGGACGAAGGCGACTCGGAGGCTTTCTCGGAGGGGGCTGGTATTGGCTTAGATTTTTGTAGCTAACACTCATTTCTCAGTTGTTTCCACATCTACGAGTCATAACTATAACGTTTTGGTGTCACTATCTGGGCTGATCAACCTACATTTATCGTTTCTATGGGAAACTGTCACGGTCCCCTGAGTCTATGCCGGGTGCTCCTTTTCTCGTAAATCGTACCTCGCTATTGTCTCTGACTCCTTCATCCGATCGCCATCTAACCCCACCTCTTGTACGTTCCCTTCCCCCATACCTATACTTGTTGATCTTCATCTCGCCACCTAGCATTGGGGTAAGTCTAGTCATTGCCCCTGATGCGGGCTCTTCAACTTCTCGGAAATGAGAGAATCAACGCAGACACCGAGGCTTTGGTTGTCACCAAAGCTTCTCGTCATCGGCCCCAGCTTCAAGTCTAACCCATACACGTACCCAGCTCCCCCATCAACTCGGAGCGCATGAGCACCCATCCAAGCCTGAGTTGAGGTGCAGATCTGTCGCGAAGTCGAGACCCAACAAAACCTCCGACATCCCAACGTGCTCTTCTGCCTCTATGGCTGCTTCTACAACAAGAAGCACATTTTCGTAACATACTTGTATGTGCTCTCTTTCTCTTTGTCCTTCTGATCGTCGCTTATAGCTTGGCAACTCGGGGGACGGACTTTGAAGACAGCTCGACGCATATCATGTATCGTAAGTTCCCTGTTCTCTTGGTCGTAACTCCCTACAGAACTGAAATTTTTCTATGTCCAGGTCATTCTGAGTGTCATTGGCGTGCCCGGCATGTTGCTCAGCTGGCTACGCCGCCATAAGCTACCTGTAGAAGTAGCAAAACGGGTATTCAATCAACGGGATTTGTCCATTTTTGGATGAGCACGCTCACTGGAGCTAGTACGCATGGCATGACACTCGACCACTAGACTGATTCGGTATCGCTTCGGTGGGATTGTACTAATAATTTGAATTCAACAATTTGAGGGTGTTTCCCCGTTTCTTTAAAACGGACTTCAACACGGCTTTCTCCCTTCCTTCTCCCTCCTCTCATCCCCTCATGGAGGAATCCTCACCCCTTAAAGTTTCGATGACGATCCCCTCAGCCGTAGCAGCGGACTTAGATGACCAGTTTAGGACTTTGGAGATTGAGATGACACCAGACCTGTCTACGCGTGGCGCAACCATCGTCAAATGCGAACGCAAAAACTGCCAAAGGCAAGTTCCACAAACCTCAGTGAGGAAGGTTATGAGACGAGAGCCCGATGGCGCGACCAAGGCAACATTTGTTTGCTCCAACTGTTTCAACTACTACCAGGCCAAGTCCACTGCCTCCTCCATGAACCGTAAGTGCTTGTTTCTCTTTTTTGGACGCAACACTAATGCATCATTGTCATATAGGGGCCACTCCGTGTCGGTCTTTCTCGGGCGTCAACTTTGGACAAATACAAAAGGACGTGGCATCGTCTCAAAGGGGTAGGTACAAGTCGGTATACTTGTTTGGATGCTCACGTCTTTAATTAGGCAATCAATCCGCTGTCATGCCGGTGACAAGAACGGGAAACCCAAGGCAACCAAGGGCCGCCCCTGTGGGTGGGCCGCGCCGTTCGATATCTGTCCAAAGCCTGGTCCCAGTGGGCTGGGCACCTGGACCAGCGGGCAAGGGTACGCCATTCAAGCTTCCTCCGCTCGACATTTCCCTTCCGAAGGAGTACACGGTCCCATTTGCACTCAAACACTATGAGGACTTGCGTGATCAGCTTCGCCGGCGGACTTGTGCAGGTGGACAAGACGCTCTCACAGTCCTCGTTGACGCAAGATTGGCATCACAGGTGTCTGGTCGGGTTAAGCCCACTATTATCTTGGTATAGTTATTCCGTTATCCTTCCCTGACCTCATGCTGACTACCCATTAAGTGCGAGACGGTTGCCGATGTTCCAATCCGAATTAGTCGCAGCAACCTTCAACGACTCCTCCTCAGCGCTTTCCTGAAATCCTGGCTGAAGAAGTTTGCTAACTATCCCCTGGATGACAGCCACGTTGAGTCGGTCCGATTTATGAAGGGTAGAAATGGCGTGCACCTTGACAACAGGGAGCACGCCATTCTTGAGTACTGCCTGAGTCCGGACAGAGCAAAGCTGGCAGCAACTGAACTAACTATCATGCTCCTTGTCGAAAGAGATCACGTTGAAGATGCAGAGGCCCATCGGGATGGTGGAAATCAGAACGCGTTACATGGGTCTGTCGTACGTCTTTTTATTTAATGCCATCATCTCTTTTTTTTTTCTCATCTTTCCGTGCAGCGTAACTCAGCATCGAATAAAACTCTTCTCGTCTCTTACACAGAGGAGTCCGCAAATTCTTGTGCCACCCCGTCCCGGATCAGTACCCGTCCTCGTCCTCGTCCTCGTCCCATATATGGCCAGAAGCGGAAGTTGTCCGAAGACTCCGAACAAGAGTCCGAATCGCTATCCTCAGATGTAAGTGTAACCAGATGAGTCCCTATCCAATTCTAAGCTGTTATTGGAGATGCCGGCAAACGCCCGCAACTCGGGAAAACAAACCTCTAGCCTTGCCTCTAGCTCTGGCTCACAATCCCAGAAACGTGCTCGGGCTGGTCAGCCAAGTCATGTGATTACCGACACGGATAACATCCGACAAGCACTCATCGCACAACATGAGCCACCCCCAAGTGCTGTTAATGACCTCCGTATGTATCCTTTGACATCTATGCGACAACCTTTAACCCTTTATGTTTTTTTAGTTAATACGGTGTCATTTCCGATTATATTCTGGCTGTGTCCTGCCAAGCCTCTGAAGTCGCTTATCTCATCTCACTGTGCCACCGAAGGCGCCACCAACTCCGGCTTTGGGGACTGGATGGATGAGGTTTGCCCCCAAAATGGCCACATCTTCTTTAATACGGCTCAGCAACTCCGGCGTGGTGCTTTCAAGTCAATGCGAGAAGGGCAGATAAATCTCGTTGGATCATGTCCATTTTTGTCAACTCCGGGCTCAGGCGCTGCGTTGGTCGCACTCAAGCAGCCTTATCTGTCCAATAATGGCGGTGACTCCGATTCGACTTCATCCGGTATTTCGACTCTAGCTCTCCCACCAGACAGTCAAGTGAAAGAGCTAGCTGCCGATGCTCTCTCTATTCAGTGGGCAAGCTCGCTTCTTCAAGACGTTTACGACTTTATCGCTTCATATCAGCAAATTCATAGTATTACATGTCCTGTGACGATCCCGCGGTTCCGATTTGTCACCTCTGGCCTTGCGATGACGAATATTCCGGGTGCAGCACCTAAGGAAAAGGACGTTTATCTCGTTGAGGAGCTCATTCGGTCAGATGATGGGCCTTGGAGGAAATATATCAACAATAACTCCTCCCAACCGTGCTACTTCAGCGATAAGGAGAACCGCCGCCGTTCCGACTTTCTGGCTTTCTGCCAGCACGTGCAGTACTGGAGAACAGCTTGTCTGGTATTCACTTCGGACTTTCAGGGTGAGTCGCATCCTTATTATCCAATCACACCTGACTAACAAAGCCATGTAGGGGGGGATACGCTCCTGACTGACCCGCAAATTATCACCCATCCGTATGTCCTCTCAACCATGCTATCCCTTTTTCTCATTCAGCACACAGTGATCTGGGAAAAAAGCTTTTCAGCAAAGGCAACGTCCAACGTACACATCGCGATTTCGAAGAGGAACACGAGTGCAACATCTTTTGCAAGTTTTTCGAGGTACCAACCTCATTTGCTCAACTCAAAACCACCACACGTGCACGCGGCCAGAGTAGTGTATGTCTTCTCTTTTATATTTCGTCTACTCACTGACATTGGCATCAGAAAGAGAGTCACATCTCCGAACCGCACTCACTTTTCTACCCGGAAGTCTGAGTCTCATACCCATCCCTATTAACATGCGCGCGAAATCTTTCTTTTTATAAAACTATACTATATTTTACATGCCGTACTTAATAATGGAAATGCATGTTCATTCTCTAAGATAGAGCAGCGACAACAGCAGCTACACAGCACGCGCTGCGAATCATGAGCGACATCAAAAGTGCCTCTAATGGAAGGGGATGTTGCCGAACCACAGGAGCCGCGACGCCAGACCATTCGGGCCATCGGAACACGCGATACTGTTGTCGTAAGTGGTGAGGCCATGACACGGCGCTTCGTGAAGTGAGTAGCCAGTCAACGCGGGGGAAGAGGCGCAGTGTTGTGCGCAGCGCTTCAATGATGATGATATCCTCAACTACTGCACGATACAATGACTACGATACGACACGACACTATTAACTAAGAGGCCACAATGGAGACGAAGGACGAGGTGAAGGGTGCTCTCCTTCTGGATGTTGTATTCAGAGAGCGTACGTCCGTCCTCGAGCTGTTGCTGGCGAAAACGAGACGTTGTTGGTCAGGAAAGAATGGCTCACCTCCACGGAGACGAAGAACGAGGTGAATGGCGCTCTCCTTCTGGATGTTGTAGTCAGAGAGCGTACGTCCGTCCTCGAGCTGTTGCCGGCGAAAATGAGAAGTTGGTCAGGAAAGAATGGCTCACCTCCAGAGACGAAGAACGAGGTGAAGGGTGCTCTCCTTCTGAATGTTGTAGTCAGAGAGCGTACGTCCGTCCTCGAGCTGTTGCCGGCGAAAACGAGACGTCGTTGGTCAGGAAAGAATGGCTCACCTCCAGAGACGAAGAACGAGGTGAAGGGTGCTCTCCTTCTGAATGTTGTAGTCAGAGAGCGTACGTCCGTCCTCGAGCTGTTGCCAGCGAAAATGAGAAGTTGGTCAGGAAAGAATGGCTCACCTCCAGAGACGAAGAACGAGGTGAAGGGTGCTCTCCTTCTGAATGTTGTAGTCAGAGAGCGTACGTCCGTCCTCGAGCTGTTGCCGGCGAAAACGAGACGTCGTTGGTCAGGAAAGAATGGCTCACCTCCAGAGACGAAGAACGAGGTGAAGGGTGCTCTCCTTCTGAATGTTGTAGTCAGAGAGCGTACGTCCGTCCTCGAGCTGTTGCCGGCGAAAACGAGATGTCGTTGGTCAGGAAAGAATGGCTCACCTCCAGAGACGAAGAACGAGGTGAAGGGTGCTCTCCTTCTGAATGTTGTAGTCAGAGAGCGTACGTCCGTCCTCGAGCTGTTGCCGGCGAAAATGAGAAGTTGGTCAGGAAAGAATGGCTCACCTCCAGAGACGAAGAACGAGGTGAAGGGTGCTCTCCTTCTGAATGTTGTAGTCAGAGAGTGTACGTCCGTCCTCGAGCTGTTGCCGGCGAAAACGAGACGTCGTTGGTCAGGAAAGAATGGCTCACCTCCAGAGACGAAGAACGAGGTGAAGGGTGCTCTCCTTCTGAATGTTGTAGTCAGAGAGCGTACGTCCGTCCTTAAGCTGTTGCCGGCGAAAACGAGACGTCGTTGGTCAGGAAAGAATGGCTCACCTCCAGAGACGAAGAACGAGGTGAAGGGTGCTCTCCTTCTGAATGTTGTAGTCAGAGAGCGTACGTCCGTCCTCAAGCTGTTGCCGGCGAAAACGAGACGTCGTTGGTCAGGAAAGAATGGCTCACCTCCAGAGACGAAGAACGAGGTGAAGGGTGCTCTTCTTCTGAATGTCGTAGTCAGAGAGCGTCCGCCCTCGAGCTGTTTGTGCCGGCGAAAATGAGACGTTGCTGGTCAGGAGGGATCATCCTGGATCCTCGTATCTGAAGATTCCACCTCGGGGGTGATAACTTTTCCCGTCAAGGCCTCGACAAAGATCCATACACCACGGAGACGAATTGAAGTACGAATGGACATGGACCAGCAGAAGAAAAAGCGGTGGCACAAGATGTATTAGTCAGAGTTGGTGGCAGCAAGTGAGATGTACTACGCACGTTGCCCGATGCCGATGAGAAGAGAAGAGAGCAACTCGGGGGAACAAACTAACTCGCTGCCAATGGACCCCGAGCCGCACGGACCCGATTAATTCGCACGTAGCCAGTGACCGTGACAAGAAACCGCACGACGAAATGTATAAGTACCGGGACGAGGGCCCAGTTTGCTAATTACATAATTTGAAAATGACTTGGGGTTTTGGGATTCCGGAAATGTGGCTCCGGATCTCGGTTAGCTTAGCCGAGATCTCGGCTAGCTTAGCCGAGAAGCGCGATTTGAAAAAATGACCTGCTCACTCTTGCTTTCCATATGTTGATGAATGGGTGCAGGCGCCACCTCACCCACTCTGACGTTGGACCTGTCCCACACCACCCCGCTCTTGCAGCAGGTGCTGTGGGCCCAGTAGGTCCCACCGACGAGGGTCTGGCCATGATGGCCCTTTGGACCAAACAAGAGGAGGTCATCACTGGCCTCCTATATCTGTCAGTTACCACGGAGGTCCTCTCCAGCATTCAATCCATGGCACTATTTCCAAGTGTCCATGACAAGTACCTGCAATTGGAACACCTTTACGGTCAGGTTGGCTCTATGGCCACCTTTAATATTTGGGTCGGCTTGGCAAACACCAAGCTCCAGGAAGGTAGTCCCTTCCTACCTCAACTCCAGAAAATGCTGGACTTGAGGAGCACCCTCGTGGAGCAGGGGATGCCCGTCTCGGACATGCAAATGTCCTTCATACTTTTAGACGCGCTCCCCCCTTCATACAGTACCATTGCAGGTACCATCCTCGCATCTGGCCCCCCTGCCAACCTAGTACCTCAGGACCTAATCAATAGGTTCATCAATGAGGAATCACGTATTGCTGGTCCCCCGGCATCTTTTAACAAGATAGCCCCCGTCAAACACATGCCTCAGGTGGCTCATGCACCCCAGGCATCAGGCAGCTCTGTGTCTTCGGACATAATCTGCCACTACTGCAAAAAAGTTGGCCATAAAAAGCCAGACTGTTATAAACTCAAACGGGACCAGGAGAACGCCAAGAAAGGGAGGGCTGGGCAGCGAGGGAAAGCTGCTCAGAATGCTATGGTAGAGGCGCCGGACTCAATTCCGGCAAATAGGTTTGCTGCAGCCAATAGCATACCTGTACCAAAGAGCCGCCTATTTACAATAGTTAATGGCTCTGGAAAAATAGAGGAGGTACATGAGGTGTTGCGTTAGGCCCGTCCTAACGGTGCTCGACTTGAGCGGTGACAGAGTGGCTTTGATGTGCGAAGGACGACTTAGCGAATATGGATACACGTCCTGAGCAGGAACGTGATCAGTGTGAGCACTGGGGCAAAGTCCACCAGGCGTATACATCGTCGGGCGATCTGCTCTACGAGAGCCAGACGCACTAACAGGCAGAGAGAGAGGAGAAGGCAGACAAGAAGGGATGAGACGAGAATTGGACTGAGGATTCAAGAAGACCAAGCTAGGGAGCTCGGTCTTCGTACTACTAGTCCTTTATACAATTGATGAGGAGCTTTGAAGCTCCTCCTGAACGTAGGGTACCCAGTAGCGATAGTAGCTCGAACCCTACTACGACTATCCTAGGAACGAGTCACAAGTCCGATGAGATATACATGTGATAACAGCCCTAAGGCTGACTGAGACGACTGTCCCTGACTAATACTAGGGTAGTCAGAACCCCATGAGCCCGCAGTCCGTACCGATGAGTCCGATCGCAACATCACCTCCTCTTAGGTGCGACGCCCCGACGCCCCAAAGCCCTCCTCCTCGTACCTGATCCTAGTACGCTGCGGCTGCTGTCCGACCTTCCGACCCCTACGTGTCTTCTTCCTCGTCAACTCGTGATCCACCATGGTGCCCGCCTTGTCCTCGATACGCTCCATGGCGTTGGCCATCTCCAGTCGGCGGCGGCTCGCGGTCGACTTCCTGGCGACCTCCCCTAGGGCGGCGATGAGGTCGTCGATCCGCTGATTGAGGCGTTCCTCCTCGCGCGCCGCGGCGCGGTAGCGGTGGACCTCCGCTGTGAGGGAGGGGTCGTGGATGGCGTCGAGGCAGCGGTCGACGCGCGCCCGGTCTTCGAAGGCCTCGGTGAAGAGGACCATGTCGTTGTTCGGGTAGATGGGCTTCCCGCCGTAGGTGAAGCGGGGAGCGGCGTAAAGGGGGCGTGCGTAGACCTTGTCCGACTCGTCGATGATGCCCACAACCAGGGGGTCCGGCCCCATGATTACCTGGATGTAGCGGGCCTCGCGCTCAACCCCGTCGGGGGAGACGATGCGGAACGGTATGTAGTCCGTCCCCTGGTTGGTCTTGAAGCCAGTGGGGACGCGTGTGTTGAGGGTGACGAGTTTTACGATCACCCGGATCGTCTGCGTTCGTTTACAGTCCAAGGGACTCTGGGCGGGCCAACGGGCCGGGTCGCTGACTAAGCGTAGAAGCGGTGACCTGCACACTGCAGGGGAGAGGACAGGAAAGTGGGCTATATTGTGAAAAGACTAGAATGGAGAATACAGGGTGAACTACAGCAGACTAAATACTACAGTAGAGAAGGGTTACATAAGCTGTATGCCAGCAGAACATCTTGCTGGCAAGAAGTGCCAGCACAACAATGCTACAAATCAGGGTCAAGGGTGAGTCACAGAACAGTCTAGAAAGATCTGATAAGCTGATCTGAGACCAAGATAACCGGAACAAGTCGGAAAAAGAATCGGAAATACAGGGATGGCACGAGATCGTGACATACGCCCCTCTCTTGATTCATTCGTCCTCGAATGATTTTGTTAATCTTCTCTGCGGGCGTCGCGATAGTCGTACTCGTAATTGCGATGGGCGCAGTCGGCGCGATCATCGGCTACGGGGTCGCGGTTTGAGGGGGCGGTACGCGGGTAGGGACGCGGCAGTAGTTCGTAGACGATCCGCGCGAGCCATGCGCGGATTCGATCGGCGGCGGTCGTATTGAGTTGGTTTCTGTCGCGCGTGGGTCGTGTATCCTCTGGCGCGATGGGCGGTCGGGGAACGGGTCGCGCGCTGCGGGTCTGTCTATCGCGGTTGCGCGTGGCTTCCGTGTTTGCGTTTGGTGGACGTGGGGTGGTCACCGCTGCGTTAGCGCGGTGGCGACGTGGGCTGGCGGGTTGCGGGCCTGCGGGCTCGACGGTACGGCGTGCGGTGTAGGCGTGCCCGTCGCGGTTGCGCGGGGCTCCTGAGTTCTGTGGGTGCGAGGTAGTTCCCGCTGCGCTAGCGCGGGGATGTTGACTAGTGTGTTGCGGTGTGGCCGGCGCGACTTCGTCTGGGTCGCGCGGCTGTTCGAGTGCGTTTGGGGGAAAGATGTGAGCGTGACGCGGGGACCGTGGTCTCACCGACGCGTCGGTGTGTGGTGTCTGCTCGTTGCTGACCTGCGGCGAAGTCGATATCGCGGTGGTTTTGACGGAGTGACGAGGCGCGAAGAGGGTCCAGTCGTCGTCGCCTGCGGTTGGCGTGGTGATGGGTGGTTCGCGGCGCGTTGTCGGTGGGTCGGGACTGGTTGCAGGTGAGGTCGGTACGGGCGAAACGGCGAGATTCGTGGCGAAAACCGAGGTGCCGAGGGTTTTTACTCCCCTCCTAAGGCTGTTGTCGTCCTCGACAACTGTACAGGGCAACAGCAGGGCGACTAAGGGGGCAGTAGGGGCGGTAACGGGCGACGGGGGTGTGTGCTGAGGTCTCGCGGGTTGCGCGTGTTTCCGTCCGTCGAGGTCAGAGGTTGAGAGGCCACTCGAGTCGTCCACCGGCGGGGGTGGAACGACTGGGCGTCGCTGCTCGTACCTGTGCTTCCGGGGAAATGGGACGCTGCGTCGTGCGAGCTGTGCGTGAACGCGCTTGCCGGGGCGCGTGTCGTCCTCCCCGTCGGCTTTGCGTTTGCGTTTCTTCGTGGTTCCGTCTGATGCGTGCGCTACGCTGGCTGTCAGAGCGGGAACGGCGGGTGTCGTGCGAGCGGGATTACGGAGGGCGACGAGGGACCCTTTGTTGTCATTGACGGGGGCGGTGGTTGGGCGTTCCTCCGCGCGCTGCGCTGCGGAGGCGGTTGCTAGTGGGTCAGGGGTCACGGTCAGAGGCAGAGGGAGGTCGTACGACTCATCGTGAGTCGCCGCGGAGGCTGCTAGGCTGGTGGTCAGCTCAGTACGAGGGGCGAACAGAGCCCACTCGTCGAGGTCTGAGCCGGTAAGGTCGATGACGCCGTCAACGTCGGGTACGAGGGTTGACGGGGCGACGGGCGATGGAACTGTCGCGGCGTTGTTCTCTCCGTGAACTGGGATTACGAGGTCTCCCGCGCGTGCGGGCGCGGAGACGGGGTGGGTCGGTGGTAGTTCGTCGACTGGTTTCACCAAATCGAGGGTCGAGGCTATGGGCGATGCGAGGCGCGGGCTGAACGGGCGGCGTGGGCTACGCAGGGGGCGTGGTGGCGGTGCGGTCATGATGACAGGAAGAGATGCGGGGGGGTCTACCCAGGTGACGCAGAATGAGTCAATGAAGTCGTCCCATAACGTCTCGTCTGCCGGCTCGGCGGTACGTCTACGTGGGACGACGCGTTTCCATGCGTTGGTCGTCTGTCCTCTGATAAAGGACAGCGCAAGCTCTACTCGTAGCTCGGGTCGGGTCACCAATAAATGTGCCTGATTCGCTCGCACGAGTTGTCCGAACTCGTCGAGGAATTGTACGGCCTGTGCGGGGTCTCCAGTGAAGGGTGTCGGGGTCGGTCCAGTCAGCGAGCGCATGAAGGCGCCGGTCAACATGGTTCTGTCGTCGTGGTTTGTCTGAGATGGTGTGTCGTCTAAGCGAGCGTCGCAACGCAGGGGATCGGTCTGGGGTCAAGGGTTCTTCACGCGTTGCAACGCTGAAGTCGACGGGTCTGCGTTCAGAATCTGTGTGTTCAAAGTCTCTGTTTTCCCGCGATCGAGCGGGCTGTCAAGGTTCTGTGTCTGGGGCTTCCTGCTTCACGTGCAGGTGGAACGGTTTTTCTCTGCCTCCCGCGATCGAGCGGGCTGTCGTGTGTCTGTGAGGTCGGGCTTGATACCGACGGGTCTGCGTGTCTTCCTGTTTTCGCGCACAGGTGGAGCGGGCTGCGTGTCTGAGGGTCCAAGTTCAAAGTTTCAAAGATGGTGGGCTTGATACCACCGGCGGTCTGCGTCAAGGGTTCTTCGTCAAGGTACTTCCTGTTTCGCGCACAGGTGTGGCGCTTCTCGGGTCGTCCGCCGATATGTTCGCGGTGCCGGGAAAGTCGATGTCAAGGGTCAAGTTCTCTGCCTCCCGCTGTCTGCGGGCTGTCGTGTCTGGGTGGTCGGGCTATGAATACCGACGGGTCTGCGTCTGGGTGCCCGAGCTCTTGCGGTCTGTTCCAAGAGATCGGTAGGGGATGATTCTAGTCTTATTTTACGATCACCCGGATCGTCTGCGTTCGTTTACAGTCCAAGGGACTCTGGGCGGGCCAACGGGCCGGGTCGCTGACTAAGCGTAGAAGCGGTGACCTGCACACTGCAGGGGAGAGGACAGGAAAGTGGGCTATATTGTGAAAAGACTAGAATGGAGAATACAGGGTGAACTACAGCAGACTAAATACTACAGTAGAGAAGGGTTACATAAGCTGTATGCCAGCAGAACATCTTGCTGGCAAGAAGTGCCAGCACAACAATGCTACAAATCAGGGTCAAGGGTGAGTCACAGAACAGTCTAGAAAGATCTGATAAGCTGATCTGAGACCAAGATAACCGGAACAAGTCGGAAAAAGAGTCGGAAATACAGGGATGGCACGAGATCGTGACACAGCTGCCAGATGGGGCCACTCTTCTAGGGATCGTGCTATCATCTGACAAAACGAACATATCTGCCATGACCGGTGGACGCATGGCCCACCCGCTTCTTATGAGCCTTGCGAACCTTCTCATGGATTTCCGTATGAAAGGGACGAATCATGCGTTCCTTCTCCTTGCGCTGCTCCCTGTCCCAAATTTCATTCACAAAGACTCAAAAACCCGTGGCGTCTTGGAGAATCGCATGGTCCACGAGTGCTTGGACTTCATCTTAACGCCGCTCAAAAAAGCCGCCCAATTTGGTATCATGATGTCGGATCCACTAGGATCGCTCCGCTATGTCTTTACGCCCCTTGCCTCATATATTGTAGATGTTGCAGAGGCGATCGTACTCGCCGGTGTTGGCGGGAAAACTTCCCACGTGACGATGGCAAGCCACAAACAATTTGGCGACCCCTTCCGGCATGAGCCCCGAACCGCTTCGACTACTCTTGCCCAACTACACGCCCTTGAGGCCAAAGTGAACCCTTGGCGCCTTGAGACGTACATCAAGGAAGCCAAGAAATTCCGACTCAATGGCGTCCACCGGCCATTTTGGCGTGATTGGCCACTTTCAGAACCATCAAAATTCTTGACACCGGAACCCCTTCACCACTGGCACAAAATGTTCTGGGACCACGACGCGAAATGGTGCATCCGTGCTCTCAAAGGTGCCGAAATCGACTACCGATTTTCCATCCTCCACCCACACACAGGCTTCCGACAGTTTTGCGAGGGCGTATCCAAGTTGAAGCAGGTCACTGGTCGGGAACATCGTGACATCCAGCGTTACCTCGTGGCGGTCATCGCGGATGCTGTGTCCAAGGATTTCCTCATCGCCGTTCGCTCGTTGATGGACTTTCGGTATCTCGCACAGGCACCTGAGATATCTGAACAGGATTGCATCAGTATTGACAATGCGCTTCAGGGTTTCCATGATCACAAGAGCTCAATCATATCCGCTGGTGCCCGGACTGGGAAGGGTAAAAAAAAAAAAAAAAAAGTCATCAACAATTGGTATATTCCGAAACTCGAACTTATGCAAAGTGTCTCCTCCAGCATCCGCGAAAGCGGGGTAGCGATTCAGTGGACTGCAGATACCACAGAACGATGCCATGTCACCGAAATCAAGGTCCCATCGCGTTCCAGTAACAAACAGGGATACGAGTCTCAAATCTGCCGCTACCTCGATCGCGAGGAGAAATGTCGGAAATTTGACTTGGCTACCTCCATTCGCGAGGCCAAGATTGACTTTCGCTCGCTCCCCGATAACGTGAATCGCGAATACCCAGACGACGGCGACGGCGACCTGGATGGTCTATCCGAGAATCCGGAAGGACCGGAAGAACCTCTACACATCAATACGACGGAAGGACTTCTAACGCATATTCGACCAGTTGCTCCAGTGTCCGGGACTACTCGAAGACACGCAAACTACTTTGACCTTGCGAGTTCCCTGAAGCAGGGCTTATACCCGCGTGCACCGCTGCCATTTCGAACTGTCGTGCATGGTAATACGGCTTTACATCTGAGCCGAGACCCGGCCATGAAGGCGATGTCTGTCGAGGACGCCATGGCCATGTTCAACTTACCAGATCTACGGGGAGCACTAGCTGACTTCTTGGTTCGTGCTGACGCTGGAGATCCTATCCGGATTGGTGGTCGTAGGGTTGCCGATAGCGATTCCCCCCTACCCTTCCGAAACCTTCAAGTCTGGACGAAGGTACAATTACAGCACCGTTCGTATTATGCGCCAAATCACATTTTACCACCTCAATCAATCAATGCCTCGCCGCCGTCTGGGCCCTGGCCCTGTGGACATTCTGACGTCGTCCTTTTCAATATGGACCACAACAAGGTCTGGCCGTATTCTGGTCTTGAAGGTACATACATTACGTTACGCACATGCGAACCCATCCTCACTGACCCATGGGATTTGGTTCAGGGCATCGTATTGGCCAACTATGACTTATATTTCGGGCTGTTCCGTCCCAAGCATTTCCGCCGTCTTCTACTGACTTGTTCCTTTCCTACGTTCAGCGGTTTGATATCGTACCCCAGCCAAATCCCGTTGCCCCGGCGCAAAGGGGCGTATATCCCCACCCATCGACTGGCATGTACCTCCTGAAACATGCTCGGCGGAATGACGGAGCAATTATGGGAGACATTGTCCCTTTGGCCCAACTCAGAGCTCTTGTTAACCTCGTACCGCGGTTTGGCGAGGAGGCCGACAAACGACTGACGAAGGAGACGGCTTTGGAGTACAGTTCAGAATTCTGGTTGAATAAGTATTTTGATAAAGAACTCTTTTACGCCTTAAAATGATTTTAGGTTGTTTGTTGCTTGTCCTTTCCGTCTTCCTCAGTGCTACCACTCAATTTACATGACCACCTCTAAGTGACTCAAACATCGCGTGTCCAGCGGCATCCATGAACATTATTGTTCGAGGCACTGGACGAACACCGCAGACGGGATTGGTTTGTTAATGGTAATATTCTCCCGCGCTGATACAAACTCAACTTTTCCCGGCTGCCTCTCCAACTTCTACTCTCGTCTTCACTCGATGTCGCACCTACTCATATTGTGGGGCTCATTATATGCCGCACAACCTCAAATGAGGGAACTCCTCGACGCGCGCATACGCGCGCATTTCAACCGTCTAGAGTGGTTTCTAGTGCCCGAAGGAGTGGAAGTTGCTCGTCCTCGGTACGTCTTTTTTTTTTCAACGTGCCTTCGTACTGACGAGCTTGGCAGGCAGATCGGTTTTCACACAGAGCGCGGAAACGCGAATCCGGCGTCCAGCCACGCCACGGTTGATTTTTTTAGGGGGGACAAAACCCACATTACAACACATCACGTCTACCGCACAGATGAAGGCTATGAGGGTAAGTGCGCCATTATATGTTTTAATCAAGCTAATATTTGCTCCCATCACTAGGCTATAAAAGAAAGTACAAGAAAAAATCCAAAAACCGTCGCCAATAGGCCGGCAAAGATCTATCTCTATTTTACATCTTGAATACTATTACTATTGATGCTACCATACTTTTTACACGCGGCCAGAGTGGCGTCACGACGACCGACAACGCGGCCACCGCGCGTCATAACGACACGAGAATGCGGCCACCGCGCATCACGCTGACACGACAACGCAACGCAGCTACCGCGATGACGCAACGACGCGATGATGCAACGACGCAACGACACTACGAAGACGTGACCACCGCAGTGATAATGATAGCAGCGACGCGACAACCGCGACGAGGGGTGGAGGCGGGGCGGGACCACGGCAGAGGCTGGGATTGCAGCGGTGGTGGTTATGCTACTGGGTTTCCAATCCTGTTCTATGCACGACGACGAGCTACACGATAACGGCGCGTCACATCTACTCGTCCGCGTGGTGCGTCACTCCTCCTCATCATTCCTCTTTCCAAACACAACGTTGACCCACGACACGACCAACATGGCGCCAACGACTGCGACGACTGGGCGGTGCCGACGCTGATGAAAAACGTGACAATCGCAGACTACAACGACCATGACCACGACACGACGACCATGACCACGACCACGACAACCACCACGACCACAACGACCCACAACGACCACAACGACCCACAACGACGGAACTGCAACGACAAGATGATGACCGACCACAGCAACAACCGCAACGATGGCAAGGCGGCGAGACAATCACGACGACGACGAAGACCCCAACAGCGACGGCGACTGACGACGACCGCAGCAGCAACTACGACGACGACGACTGCAACCGGCGTGCCACGACCATGACGAGAGGTAGATACTGTAGTATCAGTGTAGTTTATATTTGTTACATTGTATCACGGTTGTCGCGGGTCCTGCACCCCCCTGACTCAAAAAATGGGAGTTATTTCATTGTGCATGCCTCTGAACACAACTTCTTACAGATATTCACTGTTAGGCTGTGTGTGAGTGCGGCATGTTCGGAAATGCGAAAGGTAACAGCCCAGTTCTATATTTGGATAAAATTCACCAAATTGGTAGTAGGCAGTAGCACTACAGTAGTAGGCCTGGGTACAGTAGCACTATGGTAGTAGGCCTGGGTACAGTAGCACTATGGTAGTAGGCCTGGGTACAGTAGCACTATGGTAGTAGGCCTGGGTACAGTAGCACTACAGTAGCAGGCCTGGGTACAGTAGCGCTACAGTAGTAGGCCTGGGTACAGTAGCACTACAGTAGCAGGCCTGGGTACAGTAGCGCTACAGTAGCAGGCCTGGGTACAGTAGCGCTACAGTAGCAGGCCTGGGTACAGTAGCGCTACAGTAGCAGGCCTGGGTACAGTAGCGCTACAGTAGTAGGCCTGGGTACAGTAGCGCTACAGTAGTAGGCCTGGGTACAGTAGCGCTACAGTAGTAGGCCTAGGTACAGTAGCACTACAGTAGTAGGCCTGGGTACAGTA
The DNA here is from genome assembly GCA_021525015.1 of Lactarius pseudohatsudake. NCBI lineage: Eukaryota > Fungi > Basidiomycota > Agaricomycetes > Russulales > Russulaceae > Lactarius > Lactarius pseudohatsudake. The sequence goes on along the minus strand of JAKELH010000761.1, from coordinate 11,076 downwards.
CTTGGTACAGTAGCGCTACAGTAGTAGGCCTGGGTACAGTAGCACTATGGTAGTAGGCCTGGGTACAGTAGCACTATGGTAGTAGGCCTGGGTACAGTAGCACTATGGTAGTAGGCCTGGGTACAGTAGCACTATGGTAGTAGGCCTGGGTACAGTAGCACTACAGTAGTAGGCCTGGGTACTACAGTAGAACTATGGTAGTACTACATAGAACATAAACGTTGCTACTACCACCTATGGGTCACTATGGCTCTATGAGCACTACTGTAGAACTACTGTAGAACTACTGTAGAACTACTGTAGAACTATAGTAGAGGTCCAAGGATTGCTGATCTGGTAGCTTAAATTCCAGGGTTTGCTACAATGCTACCAAGTCTCTACCATCTACTACCAGCAACTACCAGCAACTACCAGCAACTACCAGCAACTACCAGCAACTATGGTGTCTACAAACATCTACAGTCTCTACCGGTTTACTACCCAGTCTCTACCAGCCTACTACAAAAGTCTACAACCATCTACAGTTGCTACAGTGTCTACAGTGTCTACCAAGTCTCTACAAGGATTTTTTGCGCAACCCAGGGATTGCTGATGCAAGAAGAACTTCTACTCCTTCGTGAGGTGTATAGGAGTCGTAGTCTTCAAGAAAGGGTGTGAAATGTGCTGATGCTCCACTGTCCATCATCCATTTTGTTGCTATCTGAGTGTGGTTGACACTCATCATGTAAAGGGAAACCTGAGGCACCTCATGTACCTCCTCTATTTTGCCAGAGCCATTAACTATTGTAAATAGGCAGCTCTTTGGAACAGGTATGCTATTGGCTACAGCAAACCTATTTGCCGGAATTGAGTCCGGTGCCTCTACCATAGCATTCTGAGCAGCTTTCCCTCACTGCCCAGCCCTCCCTTTCTTGGCATTTTCCTGGTCCCGTTTGAGTTTGTAACAGTCTGGTTTTTTATGACCGACTTTTTTACAGTAGTGGCAGATTATGTCCGAGGACACAGAGCTGCCCGATGCCTGGGGTACATGAGCTACCTGAGGCGTGTGTTTGACGGGGGCTATCTTGTTAAAAGATGCCGGGGGACCAGCGATACGTGATTCCTCATTGATGAACCTATTGATTAGGTCCTGAGGTACTAGGTTGGCAGGGGGGCCAGATGCGAGGATGGTACCTGCAATGGTACTGTATGAAGGGGGGAGCGCGTCTAAAAGTATGAAGGACATTTGCATGTCCGAGACGGGCATTCCCTGTTCTACGAGGGTGCTCCTCAAGTCCAACATTTTCTGGAGTTGAGGTAAGAAGGGACTACCTTCCTGGAGCTTGGTGTTTGCCAAGCCGACCCAAATATTGAAGGTGGCCATAGAGCCAACCTGACCTAGTGTTTCGGCAGCTCCGGCTAATTTGCGGCTAAAGCCGAAGCCATAGCCGGCGGCAATCTGCGCCAGCCAAGCTGCATATGACCAAGCTGACATTTTTAGCCGACTCTGATTGAGCCGGCTACTTCCGGCTGACCTCACCGAGGCTGGCTACAGCCGCCTTTTTCTTTCGACTCGACACTCTAACGAGTGTAACGACTCACTTCATCTCCCTCGCCGTCGCCATTGGAACTTGCCAAAGCCTCCCACTCACAGACCCATTCGCATCTTCTTACAACCACTTCAGGTCGGAGCAGACCACCGGCGACGCGCTGGAAGTTATCCAGCCAGCCGCAGCTTCATCAAGGAGTTAGACGGCGATCACATGGTGAGTCTTTTTGTTGCCTCTCAGTGCGACCTGGGTTCTATCCGCATATGTAACTTACCACGAATCATACTCTTCGCTTGCTCGTATAACTAACGTCCACGTGTATACAGATACGTGGCCTCGTTCCCACCGAAGATCACCTATCCGTCCTGGCCGATGTCATGGACGGCGTTCACATGGTGAGCCTTTTTTTGTTGTTGTCTCTCAGTGCGACCTCCCTGTGCACTGGGGGAAAGAATATCTTTCCCCCAGTGTGCAGGGTTCTATCCGCATATGTATCACGAATCATACTCTTCGCTTGCTCGTATAACTAACGTCCACGTGTATACAGATACGTGGCCTCGTTCCCACCGAAGATCACTTATCCGTCCTGGCCGATGTCATGGACGGCGTTCACATGGTGAGTCTTTTTTTGTTGTTGTCTCTCAGTGCGACCTCCCTGTGCACTGGGGGAAAGAATATCTTTCCCCCAGTGTGCAGGGTTCTATCCGCATATGTATCACGAATCATACTCTTCGCTTGCTCGTATAACTAACGTCCACGTGTATACAGATACGTGGCCTCGTTCCCACCGAAGATCACCTATCCGTCCTGGCCGATGTCATGGACGGCGTTCACATGGTGAGCCTTTTTTTTGTTGTTGTCTCTCAGTGCGACCTCCCTGTGCACTGGGGGAAAGAATATCTTTCCCCCAGGGTTCTATCCGCATATGTATCACGAATCATACTCTTCGCTTGCTCGTATAACTAACGTCCACGTGTATACAGATACGTGGCCTCGTTCCCACCGAAGATCACCTATCCGTCCTGGCCGATGTCACGGACGGCGTTCAACAGCCCTTCCACTCTTTTCACGAGAAGACCGTCGCCCTTGGTTGGAACTTCAACGACTGTGGTTTTATTGAGAGAGACCGCGTCGTGTTTATTGACTGCCACTTCGTCGTTGTTGAGCTCGTACCCCTCGATCACCGTATGTCCACCTACCGTTTCCGATTTGGAATGCTGACTGGCCCCATCCTAGCTTCCGCGAACTTGAGACGAGAACGCCCGACTTCGCTCGTCGTGCCACGTCGTGCCACGCTCTCTTTCCCTTGTGCTTCTCACCCTCGAAAATTGCAGATCATGTTTGTTATTGTCACCACGTCACTGGCTTCATTGGCTCCGCCCTCCTCTCCGCACCAAAGACAGACATAATTCACAACTGCCATCAAACGCCTCCCAACGTGCCTGTTACATCACTCGTACAGTAGTTGGCTGGGGAGGATAATTGTATGGGAATGATGCCTGGCTCTAAGTGGATATATCGACATCTTGTAAAATAATGTTTGAGCGAATGCCTAAGCAGGTGACCTCACAGATAGATTGAAGGAAGAGCACTATGATAAGTCGTAGAAGTTTTGCGAATATGCCTTGTAAAAGCTCGGTAAAATCGAGCCGTCCTGACTTATAGAGCTACCTACCACGACTAGAATGCGTAGCAAGCGAAATGTAAGTCCAGACCCGCGGATTGGACCCATGCGTGCCTATGGAGTTCAAAATTAACGCGACTTCGACTAGAACTCGACTGTAAGACGTACAAGCGCGGACGTAATCTGCCAGCACCCCTCCATCAGCACCCCCCTTCCTGAGCGTAATTTATCAGCACTCACCCCCCTTCACGAAGCGTGCAAGTGTGCCTGATCTAATGATAGCCTCTCACATTTAAAGTCCTCGTCTCGCTCTTTTTTCTCCCTGTCTACCCTCACTCATGGCGCGACACTCATCTAGCAAGGCAACATCGTCCACTGAGCCGTCGTTGGCGGCCGCACCTGAGGCTGTGGGTAATCAACAACCCAATGCCAGTTCTCGCGGGTCAACTAAACGTATTACTCGAAGCCGGCCGGTGAGTTCTCGAGCTCTCTCCACACCCTGAGACTTACTAATCAAACTAGGCCGCCACTACCCAACTCGACCCGATCTCCAGTGGCGAAGAATTCAGCTTGCAAGGTGTAGAAGACGAGGATGATATACCTGACGGTCCTGACCCATCTAGCCCTTCTCTTGCACCTGCGCTATCTCCCACTCCCCCTCGACCGGCCGCTAATCCAACCTCCAAAGCCCTCGATCTCGCCCACTTTTTTATCGAAATCAAAGCTACCAAGGACAGCGAGAAGGCGCAGAAAGCCTGCAAGTTGTGCGTGTGAGTACCGCCTCTCTGATCGCAACAGCGTCTCCTAATAAACCGACAGCGAGACATATGGCGATGACAAGCAGAAGGTCTCCAGGAGCGTGCCGAACTATTTTTACGCAAAAAACACTGGGAACACTAACCTCCGCCGCCACCTCATCAACCACCACCATGAAGACTACGACGCGGCGGTTATCAAGTACAATTGGAAGTACAAACTATCGACCCATTCTGACGGTGCGTCCCTTCACAAGGACGGCCGTAGTATACGCAACCAGGCAATTCCGCCGTTCTCTCCGGCCGCGTTCCTAGAGCACCTTGTTCGCTTCGTCGTTGTGGGCGATCAGGTGAGTCTCGATCACCTCCCACCTACGCTCTCACATGCCATGCACACGTCTTTCAGTCGGTCCGCGTCGTCGAAACTCCCGAGTTTCGGCAGCTATGTATGGTCCTTCGCGAGACACTCGTTGAGGCGGACATCCCTGGCCGCGATAAGATGAGAGAAGCCATCATCAATCAGTGGCGGAGGTCGTTCGGAGACTTGAAGTCGCAACTCGCTGTAGTTTGACCGATATGTTCTCCCTACCTATAACTAACATTTAGCCAATAGTGTTCTTGCGGACGGATTAGTTTTACTGCTGATATCTGGTCAAACGCAAATTTGGCGTCATACTTAGCGGTGACTTGCCATTGGATCGCCCTCGACAAATCGACTGGACGTTTGGCACTTAAAGCTGGGCTAATCGGATTCCATCGTCTCAAGAACAAACACACAGGTGCCAACATCGCAAGGACCATTCGCTATCTCCTTGATCGGGCCGACGTTACGCTCAATGTAAGGAATCTTTTATTTCTATTTGATCAGATGTCTAACCATTTTTTAGATCGGCCACTTCACACTCGACAACGCCGAAAGCAACGCCGTGGCCATGAAGCACCTGCAAACTCAGCTCGCCGAACGCAGCGCGGAGGCAGCCGTAAAAATTGACTTCCATCATCTAAATAATCGCGTCCGATGTTACGCTCATATCGTTAATCTCTGCGCCGTTCGTATCATAGCATCTGTCTCTGGTCCTAGTTCGGCATACGCTTCAACTCACAACGACCCTGGCGATGACTCCGACGACGAATCCGACGACGGCAATGGTGACGTCGATGACTTAGAACTACCTGACCGCTTCGACCACAGTGGTAATGCCCGACTCAAAGCTTGGTTTGCGGGCATCAAGCGCAACCCCTTAAAGCGTGCTCGAAATCTCGTTCGTCTCCTGCGCTCTTCGGACAATCGCAAACTGGAATTTCGCAATACCATCAAAGAGGGGAATGCGCGTGGTTGGTTCACCCAGAAGAAACCCGACGGCACCCGTGAACCGGTCCTCGTCCCAGAGGTGGAATTTCTGAGAGATGTGAAAACGAGATGGGATTCAGTGTATCACATGCTCCATCGTCTCAGGGTTCTTCGACCGGTTCGTTTGTCTCACCTTCGGCCAGTAGAGATTAACTGTCTTAAAACTAGGCTATCGTCCGTTTTTTTGCAACTGAATTGACTGAACACTCTCGTTTTGCGTTGTCGGATTTGGACTGGGAAATCCTGGAAGGATTGGAGACTGTTTTGCGGGTAAGTCAGCCAGCTGCTTGCTCAGGACGTCGCTCACGGTACCAAAAGGTCCCTCATAGATGTCAACAGAGCATGTCCTATGAATCGATGCCGGTCTTATCGCACGCCATCTCGAGTTTTGAGAAACTCATGGCCGAATGGGAGAATATCGGCGAACAACATCAGATCCTCCGGGCCTGGACTGAAATCGGTCTGGAATGGGCAACGAAATATTATATTCGAATGGACGATACGGAAGCTTACGTCGTCGCCATGTGTGAGTCGAGTCACCAATCAACTATTACCCCTCCCGACGCTGACCTTAACATTTACTCCAGTCCTCAATCCCTCCATGCGCTTATCGTGGATCGAAAGTCAGTGGGAGGATAAGTATATCCAACGCGCAAGGGCTACCATTTTGAAACTCGTAAGTACAAATTATATACTCTGCTATCTCAACCCGTCAACCCACTGCAGATGCACCGGTACCGTGACCAGAGGCTATCGGCGGATGCAACCGCAACGCTCCCTGCGCAACCTGCACCAGTCGCTACAGATGAACCGTCCTCAACACGCTTCAAAGTCGAAAACTCCGTTTACAACAAGACGACTTCATTTCAAGCGTCCACCGTGGATGCCGAATTCCGGAAATATGTTTTGGCTGGGACCTCTTACGAGAAGACCGACATCCTGCAGTTCTGGGAGGTGCGTCTCTTATATTTTGAACATTGCTACTAACTTACTCTCTGGAAGGCCAACAGGACGGAGTTCCCGACGCTGTTCGCAATGGCCATGGACTACCTCCCCATCCAAGCAACGTCCGTTCCTTGTGAACGTGTGTTCTCGTCAGCAAAGGAGACGGACACCGCGAAGCGAAACCGGATCAGCCCAGTTCTGATGGAGGCTCTCCAACTGCTCAAATTCGCGCTCAGAAAACAGTCCCTCGAATTCACGAACGGGTGGTCAGCGTCAGAATCGTCTATGAGTGGGGTGTCGAAGAACACTTCCAATACCCTCGGCTCTCTCTTTGTGGGCGACGCGGATGCTATAATGGATAACATGTTGTACGAATTTAGTACGTTTGATGAGGATTAGCTATGTATCTACTTAACTCCTCAGAACCTCGGCGGAACGAATACAGTTGGACAGTACAGAATATTCTACCCATCGGAGTTGACATCGGAGTTGTTGATGCCCTTGTTCTTGATGTGAATGTGTACCTGATTCCCTTACCCCTTTGTTTTCGCACTCGATGTTGATGACCATGCGCACTCGAAAACCGCGACAAATTCGTGAGAAACGAGTTCCCCAGCTAGATTTTGTACGTGTCGGTGGCCGGTTCAGAGTTGGAAAGTTGCTTGGTTCCGGCGGTTCTGGTGGGCCCAACCCTGACTCAAGTTTGACACGCTATTCTGACCTCCGTAGGGAGCGTCTATCTGGGGAAGGATATCAAGACAGGAGCTGAAATTGCTCTGAAGATAGGGCCCGCAGACCACTCACTGTCGAGGCTTAGTCACGAATATAACGTGTATACAGCACTTACTGGCTGCACGGGTATCTCTCCGGTACACTGGTATGGGAAGGAAGGCACACGCGAAGTTATCGTCCTGGAGTATCTTGGAACCTCGCTGGGTGATTTGGTGAGCAAACAACAGGTCGACCACGGCAATATATTCTTATACGCCCCCCAAATGGTGTGTTTGTTGTATTCAACGTGCACACCAAAAATGATCCGCTGAACTTACTTACTCTTGCATGTCCAGCTCTCGGCAGTCGCGTCACTACATACCCAGCACTACATCCATTGTGACATCAAGCCCGGAAATTTCATGGTCCGAGCTGACGATCTTCATCCTACTGTCTTCCTCATCGACTTCGGTTTGGCACGGCAATTCCGCAATCCCGCAACGTGTTTACACATCCCATACTCCCCAGATCAATCGGTAGTCGGCACTCTTCCGTTCACGTCCGTAAATGGCCAGCAAGGCCATGCCCAATCACGTCGAGATGACCTGGAGTCTCTCGCCTATACAATTATTTGTTCGGCACGCGGTGACTTACCTTGGACAACAATTTCTGCCTCCTGTGATCGGAAGGCAGTCCTCCAGAAAAAAAAGTCAGTCACGGCAGAAGAGCTGTGCGAAGGCCTACCCACTCCCTTCCGCAAATTCGTCGCCTATGTCCGTTCACTTGACTTCGACACGCAACCAGACTATCAATACCTTCATTCTATTCTCTCGCAGTGCTCGGGGGGCGGGACTGACCACCCCGGCAAAGCGCTACCCTCGCCCACTCGCTTCCCCGTCATAGACTGTACTCCCGTTTTCAGTGATCGAGTGTAAGCAAACATTAATAACGCGTAACCAGTACTGACTACAGCCATTTAGTCTTCGCTCCTCAACTCGCACGAAGATTCTACCGTCAGACGGTAAGATATTTCACCCGCCCACTCTCGCAAGAACACCTAGGAAATAGATACCGATATGGCGGTACTTCATTCGGTGTGTAGTATTGGTGTAGACTATTTCTGTTGTAGTCTGGTGTCAGGCCTACGCTCTGTAGTCGTGTTTTTGTCTGACCAATGTTATCATTGTCGTTGCGTGTAATGCACTCTTAGAAATACCCTTCGGTTGTGAGTAGTCGCACTTGGCTGGTTTTTGTAATGTGAGCAATGCGTGCTTTTGCTTTGCAAGCTCAGCACTCAGCGCTCATCTTTCGTGCGTGCTGCAGGTTCCACTTCTTTACGTCCACAGGCCATTTACTCCCCGACCTTTTCGCGTTTACATAACTGACCATGAGTACAACACGAGTCGCCTCTCAACTTTTCATGCGACTTCAACGAAAGAGGCTCTCTTCGTTCGACCCCTCCTCTCCCCCAATTGGTGCGCACACATATACTCATAGTCTCATACTCACACCTCACGTTCCTACAACTCTCTTTCGTAAATACCCTCATCTTCTCCAGAAAAGGGCACACTCGAAATACTCATCCAGACACATTTCGCATCTTCTTACAACCACTTCAGGTCGGGACAGACCACCGGCGATGCGCCGGAAGTTCATCAGCTGCAGCTTTGCTTCCGTCATCAAGGAGTTGGATGGCGATCACATGGTGAGTCTTTTTTTGTTGTTGCCTCTCAGTGCGACCTCCCTGTGCACTGGGGGAAAGAATATCTTTCCCCCAGTGTGCAGGGTTCTATCCGCATATGTACCACGAATCATACTCTTCGCTTGCTCGTATAACTAACGTCCACGTGTATACAGATACGTGGCCTCGTTCCCACCGAAGATCACCTATCCGTCCTGGCCGATGTCATGGACGGCGTTCACATGGTAAGTCTTTTTTTGTTGTTGTCTCTCAGTGCGACCTCCCTGTGCACTGGGGGAAAGAATATCTTTCCCCCAGTGTGCAGGGTTCTATCCGCATATGTATCACGAATCATACTCTTCGCTTGCTCGTATAACTAACGTCCACGTGTATACAGATACGTGGCCTCGTTCCCACCGAAGATCACCTATCCGTCCCGGCCGATGTCATGGATGGCGTTCACATGGTGAGCCTTTTTTTTTGGTTGTCTCTCAGTGCGACCTCCCTGTGCACTGGGGGAAAGAATATCTTTCCCCCAGGGTTCTATTCGCATATGTATCACGAATCGTACTCTTCGCTTGCTCGTATAACTAACGTCCACGTGTATACAGATACTTGGCCTCGTTCCCACCGAGGATCACCTATCCGTCCTGGTCGATGTCACGGACGGCGTTCAACAGCCCTTCCACTCTTTTCACGAGAAGACCGTCGCCCTTGGTTGGAACTTCAACGACTGTGGTTTTATTGAGAGAGACCGCGTCGTGTTTATTGACTGCCACTTCGTCGTTGTTGAGCTCGTACCCCTCGATCACCGTATGTCCACCTACCGTTTCCGATTTGGAATGCTGACTGGCCCCATCCTAGCTTCCGCGAACTTGAGACGAGAACGCCCGACTTCGCTCGTCGTGCCACGTCGTGCCACGCTCTCTTTCCCTTGTGCTTCTCACCCTCGAAAATTGCAGATCATGTTTGTTATTGTCACCACGTCGCTGGCCTCATTGGCTCCGCCCTCCTCTCCGGGCCACACCCCACGCACGGACGATCATCGAGCAGCACATTTTCCCCTCTACTTACTCCCACTCTACCCAAGTTTACTTCGCCACGGTATTTATACAATGTAATAGCCTAGAACAGTATATACAGACAATGAGAAAAATAATACGCTTGAGTACTGGATCGAAACGATCGAAACTGCTGAGTAGTGTGATAAAAAATATAGCTGCCTAAGAATTCGGGCTGAGTCCCGCGTTATGACAGAATTGTCGAGACCACAGAAAATAGCCAGCTCGAGCCAGCTTCGAGCTGGAGCCACTATTGAGCCGGCGTTTCGACCAGCTTAGCTCAGCGCGGCTCGGTAAGAGCAACGCCTAAGCTAAGCTCAGTCCGGGAATCAAACCGGGCCGGCGTCTCGCAGCTCGGCTCCGGCTCGGCCCGGCTATACGGGCTGCTGAAACACTAACCTGACCGTAAAGGTGTTCCAATTGCAGGTACTTGTCATGGACACTTGGAAATAGTGCCATGGATTGAATGCTGGAGAGGACCTCCGTGGTGACTGACAGATATAGGAGGCCAGTGATGACCTCCTCTTGTTTTGTCCAGAGGGCCATCATGGCCAGACCCTTGTCAGTGGGACCTACTGGGCCCACAGCACCTGCTGCAAGAGCGGGGTGATGTGGGACAGGTCCTACGTCGGAGTGGGTGAGGTGGCGCCTGCACCCATTCATCAACATGAGTGAAGAGAAGGTCTGGCTCCAGGTCTGCCAGTTCGTTCCATCCAACTTGAAGAGGGATAGAGTGGGAGGGAAGGTAAGATGGAAAGATATTTGAGATGTTTGTAAATCTGGTTCCGAGGAGCAGTCAGAACCAGCCCAGATCTTGGTACAGGAAGGTAGAGTCCAGCCATAGGAGCGCTATTACTCCATAACACATAGAGTGTCATGCCTCAAGTTTGTGCGACTTGGATGTATACTATAGTAGTGGAATCATTTTTACTGATGACTGCCTTATACTGAGATCTCCTAGGCCCAGATGTTACTGAGGGCTAGTAGTCATGAACGACAGCTTTGTTGGGGTTAAACAAGATCAGAAAGAGCGCAGTGACGGCGAAGTTTGCACAGGTTCTGTCCTCTACCCTTAGGCCATGAAGTCTGGGGCTACTAAAGATCTACAGTAAAGGGTAGTACCCTAGAGAGGAGCCAACAGCGAATTCCAGAAACAATGAAAGGGATCAACTCCCATAACAATTGTAACTGTCGTCTGTGGAGTCTCTAGAACAGACCATTAAGGGTCTTGGTACTAAGCAGCTAGAATAGTGATACATGCCATGCAGCGAATCCTGCACAAAGGGAGCGAATACTTCTCCTGGCAGAGGTCTACTCATAGCTACTGTGTAAAGACTTTATAGTATAGTAGCGTCTCCTAGTTGTATCAGAGGGAAGGACTTCTGGGTTTGACTATTAACCAGGCCTTCACACCCCTTA